>JARFOD010155467.1:0-12267 GCA_031763545.1 Mopalia muscosa | reverse complement strand
AAATCAAGAAGAGGGTGTCTCAAATCACCATTTTTACAGAAACAGGGTGTCTCATTTTACTGTTCCCCTATCTTTCCAATGTTAAATGTGACTGCAACAGAGTGTCTCAAAGACAAAGTCATCTTTGTTTGCATGAACTCGCCGACGTACGACTCGTCTGTACTTACAATGTGTCACTTTCGATTGTCATCTTGTGTAATCTTTTATTTGGTGAGGACGATATAATTATGACTGAAAAATGATTACATGGTCCATATCTGAACCGGAGAACACAGCACTTGCCATCAATGACTTATTTATAGATCATTGCTTGTTCACGCTTGTTCTTTTGTACCCGAAAACGACAGAAGATTGTTAGAAGTATACATATGGCTGCGCCCAGTGATTTGCTAAACATACGTTGTTTTAGTTTTTTTTAATTTGTGGTCAGATTTTGTCTGACATTGGCTTAACCAACCATGGTAATAGTGTTAGCGATTTCTGTATACATTCATACTTGTGTATTTTTTGTTATCCCCTCTTTTAACTTAGTAAACTTTCGGTTTTGGGGTTCAAAAGTCTTGAATTGTGTAGACAATTTAGTGTTTGTATTTTCATGTCTACTTTTATTTTGCGTTTTAAACATTTCACATGTTTAGTACTGGACTGAAGAATTATTGTTCTATCCAGCATAAATACATACAATACTGAGCAAGAACCTAAATGAAATTTTTTCTGTAATGTATGTTAATATACATATATGTTAGCATTCTTGGAAGAAATGACAATAAATAAGTAAATTGCTTACAGCATTTATTTTAAGCACTGATCCAGCAGGTGTCCATTCCATTATGACCGGCAAGTCATGTTTGCGATGATGTAATTAATGATCCACGAATGTGTATTGCAAATCACAAAGTGCATAGCAATGCTGCACAATTTACCTCTTTTATTAAATTGTCAGTCAGTTAATTTCACTACTTAACTTAAAAGAGGTAAAACTTTAACGAGGAGTCCACATACATTGCACTTGTGGGTGTTATTATTATACACAAGTTTGTAACATTTAAAATTAGATTTCCAAATTTTTCTTCAGGATCCAACCTCGGTAACTGTCTCTTTAATTGAGGAAAAGCATCCATAGATCAATTAACACAGGTGTATTCACTAATTTCACTATCACATAACTCCATTCCTAGTAAACACCTTTGATTGAATGTTGATTTTCTATATAATTATATTAAAGACAACTTTCAGATTTTTGTGTCCTGTTCTTGCGATTACCTGTATACTCAGGTGAGCTAATGGTGGCTCGTAATTAAAACTGTCAGTCTTTGGTTTGTCTGTTCATATAACAGAACACCTGCTGTAATTCACCGTAATGTGAAATTATCAACATGATACAATATCAACAACAGATTTCCACACTGTATTTGAGTCTTCTAAATTTAAGCATCTAGAATATTTGCAAATCTGTAAATTATTGCAAAATCTTGCTGATAAACCTATGTGTGTTATTTAGATGCCTTGGGAATCCAAAATCCTTGCCGAATCGATTATCTGTTACTATCATTGAAAACAGCAATCATATACAGACAGATTTTGCTTAAAAATGCAGTTCTAAATAGACTGTTAAACAGCCAAACAATCAAACAATGTGATTCAATCTAGAACACAGTCTCTCTACACTTGAATTCCTCAGGTATTCACTAATGTACAATGCAGGTAAAATCAAACCTGTTTACAGAATTATTTAGCCGGTCATTCTGAGTGAGGACAAGATGGATTCAATGTACTAGGGTTACATTTTGCTCAAAAACAGTTGACAATTCAACTTTCCATTGATTTCCCTACATCTACTAACATGTACAGTTGTACTGCCAAATAACTTGTTATATAACAGGACCAGTCACATATACAAACTCAGTGTATCAAACATGATGAAATGACCAGTCAGTCAGTCATTTGTAAATATCCTCCTATACTGGTCCTTCAGAATTGACAAATTAAATCCAATGACAATGTACGTTTTGCGTAAACACTACAGAAATAGCTCTGTTCTGGAACAACTTTCCACTGGATAGGTGATATAACATTCAAGGTAAATATCAGACAATTGTGATGAAATCTGTTCAATTGATTTCATAGTCTGTCATCTCTTGGGATAATAAGAACAAAACAACATTTCTAGTACGGGTCGGTTAAAGGTTAACACTGAAATCCAACAACATGTTGTACAAAAACAACAAAACAAAAGTTCATTCCTAGATAGCTGGGACATCTATGTTCACGTATATCCAAGTTGAGAGGTACAATGAAGAAGATATGTTGTGTAGAGGGCATTACTTGACTACATGACTCTAAGCCCATCAACCTAATAGCTGATTGCCTCCAGTAATAAAAGTGACCCAAATCTTCCTAATGAAATCCACCCATACCTGGTTACAGTAACAGGTATCCTTCTCAGGTATACTCAGGGTATTAAATTAAAAACTATTCTGGTAAAAAACATAGAAATAGGCAGTTTTTTTGTGTATGTCATTAGATCAAGGGTGATAACTTAAACTTTATGGTACTGTAAACAACCTAAATAAAATCATTTAAAGTTAAATTAAACACAGTTTAAAGTAACACAATTTGTTGCAAGACTGACTTTTTGACATCTACATGTTGAGCATTAGATCCCATTGCCTGTCACAAATGTGATTATGTTAATGTCTGTAAGATGTTACATTCAAGATTAACTTTTATTAATATGTAAATATTAAAATTATTTTAGTTGTTTTAAAATAGTAAATAAATGGCTATACATGTATACATATTTTAAAACTTACAAATTTAGTTTTGAAATGGACAAAAAATATTAGAAGATTCACAGCAATTTGTATGGCTGTATGACATATTATTAACACATAAAGATATCATGTTACAGCTGAATTATATTTAAGAATAGGGGGTGATTGCATTGTTACTTAGAAGCAAAACAATAAAAACAGGATTACTGCATTAGTGTATCTAACATGTAAACATCTTTAAAAGTCACACCTAAACTTTAGTCAATTTACAAATAATTCTCTAGGACATAAACCTTTTAAAAGATTAGAAGTAGACAAATAAACAGTGTCATATTTAAAAAAAATAAAATTGTTCAAATGTTAAGTTCAAAATTATTTGGAATAAAGCATGTAGTCCAGAAGTTTTGCTATGTTAAATTACACAGTATTTTACCATTATTGTTAATGCTAGAAGTCTACATGTACAATTTATTTGATTTGATTTGATTGGGGTTTATCATTGTGCATAATATAGAGTTAGTTTATTTAAGTTAACAGGAGCCAGCTTGAAGGATGGCTACTAAAATTAATAATAAGAAACATGTATAAAACAATCTGAGAACTCCATACACTGCAATAAAACTGGTTTCTTTCCTTGATTAGGGTGTAACATCGTGCTCAAATATATTTCACAGATATAATGATGGATTCTCTTCATGTTCATTTATAGTCCTTAATCAGTGAGTGACAACTGGACAATCTATCGTCATATAAGTGAAATAGTAATACAGTACCCTTGGGCACAATGTTTAATAACCCTAATCAAACCTGGGGTTACAATAAACATATAGTAGTTTAAGATCAAACAAAGAAATCAAATCTCAGATTAAAATGTCTTAAATCGACACCAGTTTTTGGTGAACTTACATTACTTTATAGCTAGCCGTTAACTTTGCTGGCTAAGTGTAGTACAATATGCGTGTACTGTAGATCGGATAAAACAAGTCTTATGATAAAAACAAAAGAATTACACAGACAAAAAATAAGTGTTTAAAGAATTGTGTTTAACATAAGAAAGACATTAACCCATCTGACATACCAGTCATTGTACCAGGACTTATTCTATTTGATGTGAACACTATTGTTCTTAAAGAGGAAGGTATGTGTATATCAAACAGACCGGGATATTATAGCAGTCACGCAATCTTCTCAAATATATGTGGCCGTAGTGAGTAACATACAGTTACATCTGTTAAAGTACAATATCTGTTCTTGATCTGTCTATATTGTACATGTACAATGTATACGTGTGTGTTTTTCAACTTTCTAGAATGATTATTTGATGGGGTTTTACCTGGTGCATACAGGTATTCAGGTTACATCACTCATATGAGGGCATGCCAGCCCAATGGGTTAAGAAAACCATGTTTAACACCTTGAATAAAGATAAAATTGCCACCTATGAATACAAAATGCTGATTATATTTTCAGTTGTATTGTCCTCTTGCCCTTGGATTATTCTTTTTATAAACCATGTGCTCAGTGATTGATACATATCAATAATTTATTGACCAATGCATTTACCTGCCTGGTGAACTGTTCCCAGCACAGATTACTATATGTACAGGTTTTGTATTTACAGGCTCATGTCCTTGCTCATATACTTAGATTGATTGGCGGATAATCTACACCACTCGAGGGTATTTTAATTGAGAATGGCACAAATTAAAGTTTTATATGACCATCAAGGGGATTATTCAAAATCATAAAACCAATTTATAAATATATGTAGCTACAATTTTGTGTTTAAAAAATATAGAAAAAAGATAATTAGAGTATTTATTATACATTATATACCCTATAACTTCTATAAGTTGGGACACTCTAATTTTGGGACAGTCCACAGAAATAACATGTAAGACCCACTATTTCTCTGTCCAAACTGCTAGAAGTTATAGGGTACGGTATATAAAATATATACATATATTATACATGTGTGTTAAAGACTATTTACATATTTATTGTTCATTAAATAAATGTTTTACAAAGAAGATGTATTATTAGGTCATTTTAATAAAACCTATGGTGTAATGTCAGTGGACAGGAGAGAGAAATGACAATCAGAAGACCATGCAGGATGGCTATAAACAATACAGCCACATGTAGTTGTAACGTAACATAGACACTCCTGATACCATAATACTTAACTGATTCATTGATTGTTTTTTTACACCATGCTTAAGGGTATTTCAGTCACATATACGTGTATGACGGCAGTGTATTCCAATCATAATTATCACTAGCACAACCAAGATGTGAAGCATTTCCATAACGTTGGAAAGTTAATTTTCCTTCAGACAGTATTGCTACTCTTCAAACAACCGTCCTTTAATAGCCAGAGGGTTACCATTCCCTACATGTTGAAGGGGGGATTTCCTCAGACAGTTTCTCACCATGGCTTAATCCACTATTAGAAACTGCTCATGGAAAATGTTGCATCAAGGGTCTTATTGAGTAAGATAGGTTTTTAGTTTGTTTGATTTGGTTTAATGTCACACTCAAGGGCATGGCATGCATATCATGACGGATTGTCCCTTAAACAATGTTCCTGGTTTAAATATAAATTGTAGAGGAAACCACTCCTGCTATTGTCACAAGGTGACATGGTGTGACTCCCTCATGTACCGGAGGGCAACACACAGGCTCAAACCGGTGAGGTGTACATTAAAGTAGAATTAGTAGGCCAATATGCTAACCATGGCTGCGGGCAAGTAAAGATAAAAAATGATCAAACACTGTCCTACATGTACATCTAAACTTCGTCCCAGAAATATGTATGGTGTCAGGAGTTTTTAATAATAGGGTTATTAAAATAACTCTGTGATAAAATCACCCTGGGTCAGTTTTTCAAAATGCTATTAAATTGAATCCTCTATTAGATGACGTCAGGTCATTTTTAAAGGCTTAATATCTCTAACCCCTTATTAGTGTTTTAATCTGGTGATTAGTGTCTTTAGAGCAACTGGTCCCTGGCAGGTATTCCAAGGCTTAGGTGAGCACCTATGATCCCTCTCCTGCCCACTTGTTAATCCTAGAGCTTACATTAATAACTACATTTAATCTGCCTCCTAAAGACAAATTGTGACAGTTCTGTAAGCCTTGAGTGGTCAGCTTGGTGTATCTCATTTAACTTACTAACAAGCTACACAGATAGCATCTCATTGGTGTCATCAGTACAATCTAAATATGAACACTAGTGTCTCAATAAGAATTTTGTTTTTATGGGCGAAAAAATGAATGCAGACCAACTAGTAAACTATAGATGTGTGTTGTTAGGTTACATTGTAGTATTGTAAAAGTTGATTTAAATAACACTAAGTACTGTAAAAGTTGTTTTAATTTAAATAACACTAAGTATTGTATAGAAGTTAATTAACAAATATGTGTATGCAGCATGTTTGTTTGTTTGATTGGGGTTTTACTTTAACATCGACTCAAGGGTGTTTCACTTATATGCCTTGTCCAATTCACACTGTTCCTTGCCTTATTGTGGTGGAAAACTGAGAAGAAACCTTGTAAAAACCACTATTTTGTTGCTCTCTGCACCAGGGCACCTGTTGTGTTAGATCCCTCGGCAGCTCACTCTCTGCACCAGGGAACCTGTTGTGTGAGATCCCTCGGAAGCTCACTCTCTGCACCAGGGCACCTGTTGTGTGAGATCCCTCAGCAGCTCACTCTCTGCACCAGGGCACCTGTTGTGTTAGATCCCTCAGCAGCTCACTCTCTGCACCAGGGCACCTGTTGTGTTAGATCCCTCGGCAGCTCATCTTTAGAGTATTTACCTTGTATTCAGTGTACCAGCCCAGCAATACTTTAGGAATACAGTGTTAGGATATCATTAGGCCTTGGCTGCTAATATAAGAGAGCTCAATTAATATAATTGTTGACAGTTAAGAGTTCATCTGCTGGAGAGATTCTGTGGATGGTTTAGACCATAAAATAACCAGGACTGTTCAGCTCTCTAGACATTAGGGACTGGTATACAGCAGAGAGCCTCTAGGGGCAGTCACTTTGTCCATTTGTTATGTTCTCCTCGGGCCATATTGAAAGCTAGCTCTTTATTGAGCTATATAATATGCATTGGTATTAATGGTCTGACATAATGAGCATGTACATGGTATGAACTAGGGTTTGTACTACAGTTACAAGGAACACGGAAGCCAGTTCTAATATATCAACACTACAGTTCTTTCATGTGTGTATCTGAGGGTGACTTTGGACATGTGATTGGAGTTTAAAATTGTCCTTACGGTTATATTGCTAATATAAATATGTGCCAGCCTTCGTTTGATTTCATATTAAAGACTTCACATTGAGGTAAATTAATTTATTGAAGGTGTTGCCAGCATGCCAGTCTAATGAGTGTAGAATATTGACCCCACCACCCCTGGAAAATCATGCAACCATGCGACCAATCAAATCCTACATCTCAGTCTGGTGATAAATTTTTAACCTGAGAATTAGTGGTCACAAGAAATTTAACATTTTTGTCCAGTGTTGGCCCTCACCAGGACCACTGACAAAAGACAAGACAGAACAATCCCCAGAAGTAAGACCAAGACATCCCACACAGATCGGTCTCTTGCTGCTGCTCTCTCCAGGAAGCTCCCCTCAACCAGTCCAACTGCATTAACAAAATCAGGGCCTGAGAGGACAATTTTAGTGCTTAGTTGAGATTGTCACTGATAATCTAGGTGGTCTCCTACCCATTTCAACATTACATTAAAATCCATATAATTATTTTATTCACTTGTCCAAGCAGACAACCTCAGTAAAAATGTTTGATTGTCCTGTCACTAAAATATATGGGTGAGCTGGACCAGGGAAACATGGATTTGTCTGAGTCTGAAGATTACTGGAAAGCCAGATAAACAAATACTTCATAAAAGGACTTTATTGCCAAGAAACTGCTGGCATTCCATAAGTTAATCATGGAGGTAATCAATACCAGGCAGTCCATGCCAAGACTCCGCATCATTTGTCAAATAAGTCAATATGACATATGTACTGTATACTTGTTAAGTAAATAGTCCCAATATATTTGACCTGAGCAACATCATCATTTTGCTTGTTTTTTTTTGCTTTGGATTTTAAAAGAGTGATGAAATGTTACATTTCTGTTAAGCTTATTTACAATTCCTGTTTGTATGGTGGAGCAAGGGGTACTCAAGGTAACACTAACAAATACAGGTGTTTCAATCATTAGTAGGCACTGACGACTGTACTCCACAATATCAGTCTAGGATGACTTATCTAATGAGCTGACGTAGTTTTTAAGGTGGAAACCATATTGAACCATCTACATTACTAACATTCACAAAAACTGTCAGAGATTTTGGAAGATCCCAAAGTAATTGTACTATGAATCCCTTAATATAACAGTCAGTTATCTGACGCTTTTGCTCATATGAGGGTAATGTTCTAACTGTCTCTTAGAACATAGTATTGAACACAAATACACAGCATGATAAAACGTTGACAGGTTTGCTCTGTCAGATAATTAATGTTCCTCTAGCGCTTATAGTAAACACAGTATTGCTGTGGCTGAGAAATGCTACACTTAATACCGTGATGGCCCAGGAAGCACTGTAGTGACCTATACGTAACCCAAATGATCGTTCGCCGTTAAAGACATACCCTGCTTATAGTAAACACAGTATCGCTGAGGATGTTTGTTTGTTTGTTTGATTGGTGTTTAACGTCGTACTCAAGTGGCTGAGAAATGCTACCCTTAATACACTGTTGCCCATGAAGCACTATAGTGATGGATCATGGACTGAATACATCTAATAAACCAAATCTAGTTTGTTTAACTATAAAAATTGTCAGGTGGATGTATTGTAGTAATATAACATTATATGAAATATGGGGGTATGTTGAAACAAAAGTAAGGTGTACATGTACATGTATGGTGGATCCAAAAACAAAACTACAGCAGCCTTGTCACATATGAGTATATGTATGTATTTAAACACTTTAACATCAGAAATCAAACCTGTCAAGCTCGAGTGGTTTGTGGTTTAAGGGAGTGCACCTGTACATGAAGGGTTATTAGTAATGGGAGATAACTGTGGGATGAACTACATGCTCAACCTCAGGTCCTCTGTATTGCTTCTCATCCTCAGGTTATGACTAACTATTGAGGCTAACAATAGAAGGTGTGCTCGGGCTACAATGTGACATCCTTTTTGATAGTATAGCTAAGCTATATTTATAGACAGTTTTTTTTTAATATCAGATATTCCTATAATGTAATGTACATGTACAACTAACAGTTTGAATAGCAAGTAATATCAATTTAAGTTAAATAAAATATTTAATAGGATAGTAGAGATAAAATGTAGTACTGTTACTTATTAAAGACACCAGGTTAGTACAGTCCCATACACTGTATAGACTGAGAGACATCCTCCTTTGATTGTTGATCAACATACATGTACATTGAGTAGCAAAAGCAAATAAAGGGCCTCAACATGCATGTAAACCAACCAAAATAAGCAGTGCTGTTTGGGAGAACGGACTGAATGTGGCCTTCAGGACTATGATTATGCGAAGTTTTCAAACTTATTTTAGGAGAACTAATTTATAGGTTCTCTAAATTGTTTACAGCGGTTGTCTTAATTTGTATTTTGCTACTGATTTTGACCAAATTAGCCAATCTGATCATCAGTGAAGTTTGTGTACATTTATGTATTTTTTTCATAATTTTATAAGTCAGCAAAGCAATAGAAAATCTAAGGTTATACAAAATTTTAGATGATCAATTCGAAGGTTATACTGGACAAGAATAAGTTAGTTTGTTTGATTAGGGTTTAACATCATACTCAAGGGCATGACTAAGAGATGTCTATAACTGGATACTGACTGTCCTATTCACAACCTTTAGAGGCATTAGACTTTTACCTGGGAATCCAGTTAGAAAATTGGGGAGCAGGGGATGTGAACATTCTAAGCTTAAAGCTTACAAATACCTTAATTTTTTAAGAAATCTTTTATGTATGTGTATTAAATAATGTATTGTTATTTCCGTGACATTGTGGCTATAAGAATGGGGTTTGTACTATTTCATTAAACTGCAGGTGTGCCAGTCCAATGGGTTGAGGTAACCTCTGTCAGCTCCAATACAGACACAGGCAGGACAATCATAGCATGTCATCATACAAAGACATCACAGAGCTGATCGGCTTCCTGTTGCCCTTAGTTCTGAGAGCACTAGGGCAAAAAACAGCTCCCGAGCACCAACCCTCCAAAAACTTCTGATATTCACAAGCATGTGACGGGGAGAATTGTTCCTGGCTATCTTTAGGAAGCAATAAAACATCTGAAATGTCTTCACTATGTGGAGGAAACATAACAGAATTGATCGGCAGCGCTCCTGTTGCCCCATAGCCCTGAGAACACCAGGGCAGCAAACATCACCAACCCTACAAAAACTTATGAGATTGTGTGATATTCACAAGTATGTGAAGGAGAGAATTGTTCCTGGCTATTTTGAGGACTCAATAAAACATCTGAAATGTCTTCACTCTGAGGAGGAAACAACAGAACTGATAGCAGCGCTCCTGTTGCCCCATAGCTCTGAGAACACCAGGGCAGCAAACAGCATACTCTCCAAACTGCACGCCTTGACTTTGTGAACAGAAGCCCATACATGTACATGTATAAACCAAGAATTTAAACCTGTACCATTTTAAACAAAGCCCTGGAAACAGTGAACCTTGAGCTCAAGTGATTCCTGTACATATGTTCAAAAGACTAAGAAGGCTAGACACACATTTCAACACTTCTGGTGCTAGAGAGGAAGGGAGATGTAGAAAACCCATCATGCAGCAGAAATATGTACATGTACTTGTACAGACAGCTTATTAAAATACATTTGCAGCTGTTCTCCAAAAAGGACCAAAAAATACCAAGCATGTGAGGCTACTAGTACTAAGTAGTACAGTACAAGGACATATTAAAACAAAATTTACAAATAATCTAGCACTGAAACTATTTTATCAATTTTATTTTATTCAACAAATATCTTTTGAGTTCTCCTTGATTCCTTTAAGGATAACCTTACTCTCACTTGAACCCTTTTTTGGGGAGTTTTTGACATTTAATACAACATTGCAAGAAAACTAAAACAAACAGGGAAAAACTGAATGACTGTTTTATGGTACATATAATGTATAATGTTTATGTAAAATTGGTGGGTTGACATATATAGTGTAAAAGAAGTAGCAATTTGGAAAAGAGGTAGCAAAAATTTACTTTTTATGCAAAATATTTTTTTCTGTTAGCTTCAGAACAAAATGATTTACTTACTATTGTTCTGCAGAAACAGACCATTCAGATACATGTGTTACAAAATGTATAGCTCTGTTTAATTAGACAAACATTATCACAGTATTCTGATTAGTGATCTTTATCACACAAATTAAACCCACATGTCCTCAAAGTCTTGTTTACCCTCTTAATTCATAGCAGATGTAGGGCTGGCTTTAATCAGTGAAATCTGTTAATTACTACATATTTATGGTTAGGGTGGAAGTAAATTGACATCATCACTGGGGTCATCTTATCAGAGTTTATCAGGATTGAGCAGCTGCTCTAACAAAAATTGACAGAAAATCTTAACAAGTAAACATGCATAACACACACATATTACAGCATAATCAGGCCTTCTGGTTTGAGGTGAGTGATCAGTGTTAAAGCATAGGCTTTTATAAGGTTACTATACATTTAATACCTGCATTCAATGATCAACTATGTACAAGGAGTACATTAGTGGCCTCCATGGCAGAGTGGTGTAGAGTGTGCTACTTCGATTGGTTGATTGGTGTTTTACACCGTGCTCAAGGGTATTTCATTTATATGACGGCGGTGTATTCTAACAATAATTGAAACTACATGTACCACAACCAAGATGTGAAGTGTTTCCATAATGCTGGAAAGTTCATTTTGCTCTAGTGTTAAGAAAAGACAGTATTGCTACTCTTCAATCAAACTGAGGGCTAAGGTACTGTACTAATTAGAGGATTTACATTTCTGCTTCAAACAACTATTCTTGTTGGCAGAAAACAATAAGCACATGTATTATATGTATATGTAAGTAAAAGATGAGCACAGGTCAGGAGGACCTAGTAAGACCAGAGCTGAGGAATCTCACAATAGAAGAACCCAAATGTTCTCTCAAGAAGTGAAAGGTGAAGAGAGGGAACTAATGAATCTCTCTGTATGTGAAACACAGGGACAGGGAAGCTACTCTATAAATAACCATGAAACATCTTTTTGAACTGTGTTACAGAATTATACATTTTTACTGTAGAGGACGACACTTTCGGTGGATTTCCAAGACAAAGAGGATACATGTATATTTTTTAAAATGAATAAATAACAAGAGATCCATGAATGGATCTTGACGCCCACCATTGAGAGATTGACTCCTTATAAAAGTTTTATATGGGAA
>JARFOD010155456.1:0-12267 GCA_031763545.1 Mopalia muscosa | reverse complement strand
CTCTTTTCTCGCCTCTTACGATCGACCAAGGAAGCCGAGGGAGTATTCTGCAGGGCCATGGCCCACTCGCTCCCTCATGAGGCCGCTGCTCAACGGGAAGTTGATCAATAAACATAATGACTTGCCATGAAGTCTCTACCATGGTCAAAGCAGTTCAGGGTTGAATGGTTTTACCCAGCTGTTTGTTCTATAGTGATAAACATGATTAAAAGAGTTGTTTAAAATAAAACACTTAAAAATCCTCATATTTTCGTCTTGTTGTTGATAATACAACAACAAGAACAACATTTTATTGACATTCCATTTATTCGAACAGTTATAAATTTTTCCAAAGAGGGTAAAGAACTAGTTAATGATAAAACGGTTAAATGTGTTGCAATTTCAATTCTTTTGTTGATAATTGATGATAATGAAAAAGTTTTAGAAAGAAGGATGTTCGATAGCAAAAGCCCAACACGACCTGAAGAGAGGTAATTCTGAAAATTTTTGAAAGTAGATATTTCACCCTGCCTGTCGTTTGACAAGAGGTGAATCAAAAAAGTGTCATTTCAAAAAATGTCTTTATTGGGGGGTGGGGGAGGGGGGAGAGCATTTCTCATATTTTCTATATCCACCACATGGATCGGAACTCCAGATAGGGTGAGGAAGGCCTAGGTAACGTCACCTATAGACCTGCTGCAGTTGTCGAAGAAAAGCAATCAACTAATGAGCTACAAAATACAAACAATTTGATAAACACACATTGATAGGCAAAATGACTACTCAGAATTGTCTGCCAGATGTTTGACCTCATTTTATCAATTACGAATATGTATTTAGAATTATGTTGCATTTGACATATTGGGCTATACAAAGAACATATTAGAATAGACTGGACATACAGTTTACACCGACTTACGAGCGATCTTAGGCTTTGGTGATTTCAACTTAGGGTGTGTATAGAGTCCAACTATATTGGGAAATTTTTAATTTATTCTGCCTTTCGCCTGTACGATTTTCAACCGAATTTGATTGCTTACATATTAATTATACCGTTGTCCTTTATAAATTATAGCACCAACACGCTTGTAAATTGACCTATCTAGGTGAGCAAAATGCTGAAGAACAAACATTTCAAATGGGGTTTGTTGTGTTTTAATCTGCTTTTCTGGACTTTAAATTAATTTTCTTCTTGCTACATCTATGTCAATTTATCAGCAAACAAAATCAGATCAAAATCACACTGTCGAAAGACAGGATAGACAGTAATATTCGACCATTTTAGGTGGATGCCTGTAGCCGAGGGGTTATTGCGTAACCGTAAAGTCATAAAGTTTTATAAGTATGCCGTCAATATGCGTTGGAAGTATGCAATATATGAAACTGCTGCTGCGTGCAGTGTGATAGTCATTGCACACGGCACACTTATATATTCAAGTGACAATGGACGATAACAATATGACACTGTAGACTGTTAAAACATTGGATTACCTTACATGACTGCAGTTTAAATATTTAAGGTCAGTATTTATTTTTGTCTTGTACTTTCAAAGAATCTGTTTTAACCACAAAACCTATTTTAATATTCAGTTTTTTTCACAATCCTTACAAGTGGTAGCCGTTATACAGCGTACTATGTTATTTCAGCCCATAACGTTTACACAACCCAATAACCGAGACCGAGACTGAGACGCTCACTGCGCGGATTAATTCTCAGTAAACATAACCAATATGCAAACTCCTGAAGTGAATTGTCCGTTTTTTTTGCCAGAGCGATTTCTGTCTCAGATTAGAAAAACATTTATTCTAGACCTCCTTGTGTACTGCGACCGCTTTCACGCTTGCGTTTTTTGTGCATAGAGGTTAGAAATTAATTGGGGACGGTCCCTAATGCAAATCTAGTAAACACAGATGGACTGTCAACCGTCGCAAGGGATTTTAAATTGGTGAGTTCCAAAAACAATTCAGTCCTTCATTAAAGCGTTTAAAACTGTTCTATACATTCATCTTACATATAATTATATTTTCAATCTGTTAATATCATGGTGAGAGTAGGCAACCAATTGTGACCAAATCTGAAAAGGACAACATAACTATGAATCTAAGGATGTTTAATAAGGCATACGGCTTCAGTTTACAAAAGGAAAAAAACACACAAAAAACAATTCAATGAATTTAAGTAAGAATATACAATTTTTATGACAATAATTGACAGTAAAATAAATGGTGTAGATGACCACATTATGTATACATGTATATACAGCTTGATAATCAAAAATATTAAAGGGGAAAGGTTGCACCTTGAAGCATAGTTTATGGATGCATGTAGTCTTTGGTGACCACAAAACAAAATTTGTTTTAGCAGAAAGGTTTAACTAGTTTTAACTTTCTTTATACCATTGAATTTTGACAAGGAAAAGAATCAAACGAATAAACTAGTTTCTGAATATATTTATAGGATTAGAAAAAAGAAGATAAGAAAATTTATTGTCCCATATAATGCATACTTTAGTACTATACACATAGCAAATTAATTAATACTTTGCAGTCATCTTCTAAAGTAATAAGTAAAGCTATTTTAAATTAAGAAGATGTGATTTATATTCAAGTTTAAATTATTTAACTACAGAAGAAATAATTACTACTCCAGTTAAAAATCATAGTTTAATGTAGTTTAAACTCAAATAAAAACTAAAAACTGTTCAACCTCAGTAGATTTGCAATTATATCAACATGACATTTGACCTAGTGTATAACTACATCATATAGCTTCCAACCTCTCCCTTTTTAGCCAATTAACACCTGATGGTGATACAATATGTACAGTACCAACAAATTGTGTTCTAACACAATTAAAGAAGTGGTTATCTAGAAATTGTATTATTATTTATATACTAAAGTCAAAATATTTTAAACTTGATTCAAAATAATAAAATTTCATCAGTAGGATTAATTACATCTAACCATGGAGCTATAAAGAGATACAGGTCAATGATCTAACTGAAGCTGACATTATTTCTACTGAGGGAAGATATTCTTATTAATGAGTTGTTATTATATCAACCATAGAAAAAATATTTTAAAACCAGTAGAAATTATATGTACTGAAGAATATTTCATCTTCTTTTCAAATCATATCTACCTAAGAAAAAATATTTTAACACGAGTTGAAAATATGTTCTACTGACAAAGAAGTAGAAATTTAAAGACATGATAGTTATAAATCAAAATTTTATTTAAGCCACATCTTCCTGAAATGGTCTGTTAACTATCTGGCAACCAAGACGTTAGTGCTAAACATATAATGACGCACACACATACCATTACAACAGCAGTAAATTTTATTCAAATTTAATTTCTTTGCTGATTTCCACATTTGTTTTATATTGTATAATTATGCTTTTGTATTAGACATATTTTCTTATATGTTTGTGTATACTTGTATATAATTATATTGTTTATGTTTATCAAGTCATGGTGAAAGTGTGTGTGTGTGTATGTATGAGATGAGGGCTTCAGGGAAGATCAGCAAATAGCTGCTGACTGAGTGTTTTTTGTACTTACCCTCTGTAAATAAAGCTTATTATTATTAACAGCCTCTTACGTAAGCTGCTATAACCTCTACTGTATATAACGGAGGTAGGATTGCAACAGTTTTAATCAAATAAGAAGAATGACAATGACACTGAGCAGGTTTAGAAATTTAGCTGTGCGAGGAGTTTGCTGTCTTACTTGTTCACCTCGAAGTGTTTTCAGAAAAAAGTAAATATGTGCTTGAAATGAGTTTTTAAATAATCTGCGGGACTGAAATATGTGTGGATATGTATTAAATAGCCTTGGGGATGGTCAGGTATAGTAGATAATCTGGATTTCGTTTTACTAGCCATGTTCTGGAACATTCTGGATTCCTTGACCATGCACCCCCCTGTTTGAGCATTCAGGGACACAACAAAGCGTATCACGCGGCATCATCCGAACTTCATCTGGCGTAAGACTACTATTATTTACTTCCCTGTGTTGAATATAGTTCTTAGTAAAAATGGTGTGTAGTTTTGTTTTATTCATTCTGGCCCTGGGAATTGTTTTGTGTGGAGTATTTGGTATTGATGTGAAGTATTTCAGTGGAGGTTTCTGGTCAGTGTAATATTATAGCCTAAATAGGTCACAATTTGTGTATTTATCACCATTTGTTCGAGTGGTTTGGGCTGTCGTTTACATTCTGAACGGGCTTGACAACAGCTATAATCGTCCAGGCTGTTGTAACTTAAGATTTCGCCGGTCATGGTCTGTCAAGATTTAAAGTCAAAACTCCAAAAGGACTGATTAAAGTATGTGCCAGGGGTTTTTGCTCAATCAAAGTTTGGGAGGGAGCTGTGGGGCCAAACGTTAACATTACGGCTTATGGTAAATTAATGGTGGTCTTGGGCCATCTAACACGTAGTCGCCATTGCTGCGTCTGTCAACAGAGCCGCATCCTTCGCACTGCCATCTAGCGGCAGCCGTTTCAGCTGGATCCCTCATTTCACCCCAGTTGATGGTACAGGACTATTAAGAACAGTCTGCTTCTTCAATGAGAGTTGATGATCAGTCCGCCCGACAACGCTCACAGTTTACATTAATATATTCTTGGCCACACTGCATGAACCAATCTACGCTCCAATATGCAGCGGTTTTTACATATATTTAATACGGACTGTCCATTTTAACGACGTTTTATATATATCTGAAAAAAAACCACTGTATGTTACGAGTGTAGAACCAATCCTGCTATGGTTTGCCGTTACAAAAACATTAGCATGCGTGCCTGGTCAGTAGCACCTAGTAGCGATGTGTGGTGTTTTTTAAGTCCATGTATATGCATTGTCACAGGAACACTTATGAACAACTTCCGAGTTTATTGGGAGGACGTTTCAGTGTTGTTTCTTACACTGTTATTAATTAATATTGGATTTATATACATATGTGGAGTAACAGATCAATTATAATAACAAGTGTAGCAAAATAACAAACTGGGTTGAATTGGGTTTGTGAGGCTTCACACTCTATGGGGTTCTTAGAGATGAAGGACCTGGTATATCCATTAAGATCCCCTACTGTGGACCCCAAAGCCATCAGATAGCAGGGTGACTAAAAGTAAAATGTGGTATAGACACAAGTTTTGCAACCAGTATTAATTTAAAGACTTTATTACATTCTAACGGTAAAAATAGATAAACTAATCATAGCCAACTGAAAGGTGTCATATATCAGGTTCAGAGACAACTATATAGGTGAAACATGTCGACCCCTGAATGTGCATGTAAAAGAACACCAGACCTCAGTACAGAACTTAGATGGACAATCAGCAATTGCAGACCATATAAAAAAATTAGGGCACTTAATTAAATGGGAAAATGTAAACACCCCTGTTAAAAACAAACATTATGTGATAAGGACTGTTTTTCCCCAATGCCTATGACACACTAATCCTTGAAGAACCAATAATTTATTAATCCATATTAAGTGTCCCTATGTTAATGTATAACCGACTTCTAAATGCCACTTAAAGAGTTCAAATGCATTGTGACCAGCCAAACACCTAGTATGATAACTAGTCTCCTTTTACAAGAATACCAAAATCTTGTACCCAAAATGTCTTCTCTCCCACAAAGACCCATTACAGACCGGGAGCCAGTGGGAGTCAACCTAGCTGAAAAGTTAACCAATTTTCATGTACATAGCAATGGTGCATGTCCATGCACATGTATGAAAATGGATGTCTGTCGATCACATTCTGGTGGGTGTTAACCTGATGAAACCTATTGGAAAATATTCGGCATAGTGTTTAAGTATCTTAAATGCCCATCAACTGACATTTTCAGTGGTGGGGGTGCCCGCCAGACTTATATAACTGGTACAGTAAAATTGAACGAGATCAGCTGGCGAGTTAACCTGATGAAACCTACTGAAAATGTTTGTCATAACTTTGTGTATCAGAAATATTCACTGCCAGACATTTTCAGTGGTGGGGTGTGCGCGCCAGACACCCCACACCTGAGCTAGATCAGCTGGCGAGTTAACCAGATGAAACCTTCTGAAACATGTTCAGCACAAGTCCATGTATTTGGAATGGTCACAGCCAGACATTTTCAGTGGTGGGGTGTGCGCGCCAGACATGCCCAAATGGCCCCACCCCCCAGTTGAACTATATCAGCTGGGGGGGTTAACCTGATGAAACCTACTGGAAAATGTTCAGCATAACTCTGTGTATCATGAACGGCTACTGCCAGACATTTTTAGTGGTGAGATATGCCTATCACGGCCCATCCCCCCTAATACATACCCCCTACCCCTGTATCACAAATATATGTCTGGCTCATGAGTAATCAAAACTGATAAAAGTGATTGAAAATGTCCATAATAATACTGTATGAACATCATTTTATAAAGTACTTAATTTAACTATTACAAATAAAATTTATTCTACTTATGAAAGGCTCAGCTTTTTGAAAGAAAGAAGAAACGATTGTGCAAATTGGGGGTCATTTTAATTACATAAAACCTATAACCCACCCATTAAACAATATTTAGAAATGTTCAGTAACGTAATGGTCGAATGATTTGAGAAGGTTATGATTTGTACATAGGTACATGCATAATGTAGTTTATAATTTATTTATTTATTTCCCTCACTTTCAACTCAGACTCGTTGACACCTTCTCTGTTGTTACAGCCACTCGCAAATAAACATGTACCTGGTATGGCTAGCCGTTTGAACCAGGTGGACTTTCAGCAGTTGTGATTTACATACCACATACAGTCCCCTCCCCATTGAGTCAGACGGAAGAATTTAAATATTATTTTAATTCTTTATTCTGTGGTTTTGTAATTAACTAGCAGTTATCTATCGGTTTTATATAACATGCATTTGACAAAGCTTGAAGCCTGACAACAAGGTGCAGACATTTACTTTAGGATACATTATTTTTACACCATAGCAGTAGCGGTATTTGTGTGGACAATAAAGTCAGTTGTCTAGTTCTATTTTCAATGTAAACCAAAATCTATTATTCATCAACAGCCACCTTTTATTTCATAAAATCCATCTTTATTAATTTTCTCCTTTGTATCATAAAAAGATGCAAAGTGGTATGCCTACATGTAAATCCACATCACTTTGAACCCATCAGATATGTTATGTTAACAGAAAAGCATAGAGGTCTTCTTCAACAATACATAGAGCACTTGTCCTGATGCTGTATTTCCATCATCTGGAGGGGCACATGTATTACTTACATGTGCCCTACCTATTACCTACCTTGTGTGACAGCCCTACAAGGTAGTTCCCAATGAATGGAGAGTGCTATGCAGTGCTGCCATCCATGATGATTCCTCACTTCCACAGCCCCTCGATTGAATGTATTGATTGAATGTATTTAACTGATACACACATTGAATGTATTTAACCATAAGTTCATAGCTCTCCATAAATTTCTTTCTTTATATAATTTATCAGGTAACATATATGTGTATCTTACATGAATTTCAGACTACTAATTTTGTGTCTTTCCCACAGATTCCATGTACATCCTTACATAACATTAGAATTTATTTGTCTTCATTATTATCTCTGTTTTATTCCATTATGGTGCGAGTACAGATTATTTCTCTCTTTACTCCAGACAGTATATTACTTAGGTAGTTACTTTGGAACTGAATCTTCTTATTATACATGTTGCATGTTAGATATCTCATTTATGGTTATGGACCACACTGTTCAACAGAACATTAGACTGTGTTTATTTAAGGATACTCTAACCCCTATCTCAGCTCAAAATTTGCGATTTTTTTTTATAATTGCATATTCCAAAAGTTGAGACAGCTATTGTCAATTTGATAGAAAAACGAGCACTTTTCACAATATCTATGCATCATTATTTGTGAAACATACATAAAATGACTCAAATCAATATTATAAACAAATTGTGAAAAAACTAGATTGAATTACTTCAAAGAATTGAGCATGAAAGAGGTAAAACTTTCGTAAAATAGACCAGAAATACATTTTACCCATTTTCTCTGCTTTCATTTTTCAGTGTACCGTACTTGGGGAAATGCCTACTTTTCAGCTGTTTTTATACCTACAGAGCTGATTTTTTGCACACTTCATCTTAACATATACAACTAAAAAACAGTAATTCAGATTTTTAATATCTGATTTCGTTTTTAAGATAAAGTTATAAGAATTTGAAATTTCACTACTTTGACTCATTTTTGACCTTTAACCCAATATTGCAAGAAAACTAAGACAAATAGGAAAAAAACTGAATGACCGTTTTTGGGTTCACATAATGTATTATAGGTTGATGTAAGATTGAACAGTTGACGGTAATAGTGCAAAGCCCCGTGAGGGAGCGGGTGGGCCATGGCCCTTCAGAATACTTCCTCGGCTTCCTCGGTAGTTCGTAAGAGGCAAGAAAAGAGGTTGCTTTCTGTTGCCCTGGTGTTCTCAGAGCAAAAGGGTAACGGGAAGCAAATTTGTTTGTGAAGTTCTGTATTTTTGTCCGTCGTCATATAAGTGAAATACCCTTGAGTACGACGTTAAACACCAATCAAACAAACGAACAAACAAATCTCAGTGAAATAACCTAAAGCATGGCTTAACATTCCAATCAAACCATACCATATTAAATGTGACACACATTTTTTTGACACAATTTATCACATATTTTCCATACCATGAATAGTCATAACCTTCTCTCGGCTGTGGTTTAGGGGTTAGCAACTGCGCTTTCTAAGTCTACTATGATGTACCGTACCATTCACAGGATCAAGTCCGTCTGTCAACCCTCAGGTATATGAGGGAGTCACAAGATGTGGCTCCGGCAATCGCAGGGATTGTTTTAACAAGGTTTCCTCACGATTTAGACCGTAATAAGGGAAGGAACAGTGTGAATTGGACAATCCATCAACATATAAGTTAAATACCCTTGAGTACGATGTTAAACACCAATCAAACAAAACAACGAACTGTAGGTTATCTATAGCAACTCAAGATGAATAATCTGCTTAGAAACTTGTCTCTCAGAGTTTTTCTAGTACTTGTTTCATTTAAATTCAAATAGACATCCCTGTGCCTGTGTGATTTATTTTGATAAATACTAGTATAATACAATGTTGCTCATGATAACAGGTAAATAAAGGCATGAATTTCATGATTTAAAAAAAAGAAGGTAAATGAACATGAAAAAATGTTTTTAAATGATTTAAAAAGACATGTTGATTGTTTTTTGAAGTGATGTCAGGATTTATTCAAGTTTTTATTTATGGCTGGATATTGGCATTCAATGGTGATTCCCTTAATTTCTTCGGGTATTTATCAGTACTGTTTAATTATTAAAGTTTATATGTGTTACTTTTTATGCTAATGGACCTCCAGTAGCCCTATTGGCCAAGGCGGAGATCAGCTGATATATGTGAACCAATCAAGATTGATCTGGTAAAAAAATATATACAACACAAGTAGTATTTTATAGTCAATTCTGGGTCACCAAATATCTAATTTATCATTTTGTCAAAGATGATACCCTTTTCAAAAATAAACTTTCCGAAAAAAGTTTGTCTCAAAATTACGTGTAATCATTTTCTTTTTGTTTTAATCTGCAAATCTGAAAAAAAAGTTTAAAAAGGTCTATTGGCTCATTTTTTAAGTTAAAACAAAGAATGCTATTTGTAGTAAAGGTCAAACTTATCAGTCATAAAAGTTCTAATTTTTTACAGGAAATAAACCTGTCAATATTTTTATATACAAATGTATGTAAATTAATATTGATTGTTCTTAAATTAATTTCATGCATTTTTATCAATTTAAAAAGTTTTAATACTGACCTAAAGTACAGAAATTGTTCTAACTGTATGTCCTACAGGGATATTGGCAGGGTCAACTTGAGGAAATCACCCTAGGGCCATTAATAATAATAATAATAATAATACAACAAAGTCCATAGTGATGTGATACACAATAATGATAAAAGGTCATGGCCACATATTAGTAGGCTAAAGGTCATTCTATTACATGTACAAATTCCATCCCCACTTAGACATAATTTTTGAAGAAATTGACACATCACAATTCAGAATAGTTTGGATAACAGAATTGTCAGACATATCTAACATTTTTTTCAAGTTATATAGGGCCTACAGCCTTTCGTAAAACAGCACCAAATGAAGGAATATTATGAGTAGCAAACATAAAACTTACCCTGCAGTCGTATCTAAAATTCATCAACCAACAAAAAGAATCATTGTACATTGTGCAAATAGACTTAAGGGCAGTTTGTTTAAAGACTAGAACAACTAGTAGCACTGGAGAAAAAATGAACTTTCCAGCACTAGCTTCACATCTTAGTTGTGCTAGTGTCAATTATTGTTAGAATACACCGCCGTCATATAACTGAAATACCCTTGAGCACAGCATAAAACTCCAAATCAATCAATCAAGCCTGAGGAAATCCTGCCATCATCAAAAGATGATGCCCAGGTCTTGCCCTAAATTTTCTGCCATTTTCCACAGATATTCAGTATAAAATTATCAGCTGTTTAAGCCGATAAATCTTTTAAAATTTGAACAATTCTAATTTGTGCTTTATGTCCAAGGTTGCATGAACAAATTCTGAAGGGCTGCTTTTTACTACAATTTGCCCCATGAAAAGAATTCTTTTTAGTTAAAATCCTCTGTCAATCCTATTTTGACCATTCAGCAATCCTAAGTGAATGTTGGACAGATCTTGGGGTTCAATGTTGTAAAGGGTATTTCAGTTATGTCACTATGGATTATTCACTTCACACTGTCCCTTGCCTATTTACGGTGGAAAAACGAGAGGAAACCTCATTAAAACCGCCTCTGCCATTGCAAAATTAATATGTCCTCATTTAACTGAATAACCGTTATAAGGGCTAAAAGATGCATGTCTAAATTTTTTTACAAAAACTTGTTGTTAATTTAATTTACATTGCCAAAGCCACACCTATAGCATAATTATAAAATCCTATAAGATTTTGTCCAAAATCCTATAGAATCTGATAGGAATTTTCTGTAAAGGAAGTGAAATTACCTTCAGTATGTCTTAAAACCCCAACCAAAAAAGAAAATAAATGTGCAAATGTTGATTGCTGTATTACCCATGTTCAGCATGTTTATAAACTTAGATAGGGCCAGTGATTGGTGATCCAAATTTTACGATAACCAATCAAAATTGAGACACTATCTATGAACAAGTGATCAAATTCCCAGCTTGATTTAAAAATAACCGATGAAAATATAAAAATCTTGTTGAAGACCCTGATATATGAATCTTATCCTTCAACCGCTTGGCTGGCATTCCATCATTTTAGTGAAATTAATTTAAATATTGTATTCAACCTTAATCAAGCGAATAAATTTAATTTGAGCAATAGCTACAAGCCTACCAGCCTCCTTCTCTGGTAAAAATTATTCACCCATGCATGACCATGGTTTGCCCACCCCAGGCATTCAACTAGTCTGACGACATTCTCTTTAAATTATTATCAACGTGTGCCCCAGGCATTGGTCTCTCTGCCTACGATCAGCTGATAAAGAGACAAAATTACAAAACAAGCCATCAAAGATTAATGTATTAATCTGTTTATAACTGATTAGTTTAATGAATATGATGAATCTCTATAAAAGATTATCGGCTATTTCCATTTTTATGTTGTTTTTTGGATAAGAGATATCTTTGAAGAAGATATTAAAATGAACTTTTTTTCTTTTGTTCTCATATTTCTAATGCTCAATTTCTCTTTCCAGTCTAGTATCTTTTATAAATAAACTTGATGCTCTGGTTTTTGTGTAGTATCATTTAAGTTACATTGATAAACTGTTTATGTATTTTTATTATTAAGAAAGTATTTATTGCTTGTCTCTACTGACATTTGAACTTGTGTCTCTAGCACCCTCTGGCTAAGGGCAGTTTGTTTGAAAAGTGGCAACGTGTCTTTATTAGCCTGGAGGAAAATTAACTTCCTAACATTATAGAAAAGCTTCACATTTTAGTTGTTGAAGTGGCAATTATGGTTGGAATACACCACCGTCATATGAGTGGAATACCCTTAAACACAGCTTAAAGCACCAAACAATCAATCAGGTCGCTGACTAGTAATGGGCCCGTGAGGGAGCGAGTGGGCCATGGCCCTGCAGAATACTCCCTCAGCTTCCTCAGTCGATCATAAGAGGCGAGAAAAGAGGTTGCTTTCTGTTGCCCTGGTGTTCGCAGAGCTAAAGGGTAA
>JARFOD010155445.1:0-12268 GCA_031763545.1 Mopalia muscosa | reverse complement strand
GGAATATAAATATGTACATTTGGTAACCTTGTATAAAAGTTTTAAAACAGTTTTGAAGTTTAATAGTAGGCTAGTCATTGGACTAAATCCCTGACTGAAAATCAGGTTTCAGACTGGGCTCAGCGTGAGCAGGCACTGCCGGGTAAGCCATGCTAACAGGATGACATGGACAAATCAACTACAATCACCCTACTAGCTGAAGTTCTTCTATTTAAAAAAATAGTTTTGTGCCATTCTATACAGCAATAGCGCAGACCTAAGAGAGAACAATTTCGATGGCATTGGCTGATCCCGTGTTTTGTTTCTCGATCCTAAGCGCCTCGGAAAATACTTTTACCTTTTTATTGGACCGAAAAAGCATAGCGCGGACTTCAGAGAGAGGGCAGTTTTTGCTTCATTTGACTGGTTTAACGTTGTTAACTTGCAAATTTCCTCTGTTTTCAAGTCACATCTGAACTACCATTACAGAAAATATAGCAAGAAAACCATGGCAATAGAAATTATAGGGGTATTATTGAAAATTTACAGGAGCTGAACGTTACACTGGATTCCTTTATACATGATGTAATGATCAATGAAATCCATAGCGCATAGACTTTATTTTAGAGCTTACATCCTAAGTAAAACAACAATAGTTATAGGGAACCTATTATAAATTATTCGAGTTGGATTCATTTCAAACCAAATGGCAAATTTAATGTGTGTGTTTGGGGTTCACGCAACACCCACGAGATGGTAAGGCCTACGTCCCCGACGGGTCAGGAATTAAATTTTAACAAGTTCCCGATCGTTCGTTGCACATTTTCCAATTAATAAAATCTTCCATAGAAGGTTTGGATATTTTAAAATTTTTGTTTTTGTCTTTTTCGTTTTCGTTTTCGTACAAACGTAAACTTAGAGGTTTTGACTAGAAAATATTTATGTTAACGCTTTTGTGGAAGGCATTTATGTAGAAGATGTATGTGAAGTTAAAAGGTCAAAATCCATCTTGTTTTGCACTTCTTATTTGCTGGGCTGTGGCTGATAGGTCGCCCCAAATATTTGAGGATTAATGTGCGATGGTCTGGCACTGCGAAGAGAGTTGTCTTAGTCTCGTCCACTATAGAAACTCTCGCGAGAATACGATTGAAGTTCACTACAGTCTATGACATAACAAAGTTCAAACTGATGTGGTTGTGGATCGAGTTTTATGTCACTGAGCTGTGTGTTTTGACTAAGCGTTTTATTGACTCACCAGTAAGAAGTAAGGTGAACTTATGTCATACCTTTGACGTCGGCGTCAGCCATGTAAAGGCTTCTATAATTGAATATACTTAAGGGATTTTTCTGAAATTTTACACACAGTTTGTCAGACATTATTAAAATTATATGGAAATTTATGAATATTAATAATGTTAATTAGGTGGTATTGTTTTTGGGGACACGGGCACAATTTGCGTTAAGCCCTATATATCCAAATTGAATAGCACGATTTTTCCAAAAGTTTGAGCAAATGTCACACAATATGAGAGGAGAGGGACATTATCTGTTCAGCTAATTTATGCATATTAATTACTTCGATGAGCTATTCGATAAAATTTGCGTTAATCACCAGAACTCCCATTTTGAATAGCCTTATATTCCTAAAATTTTGAGTAAATGTCACACAACGTGAGAGGATAGGGATATTATCTATTCAGCTAATTATATGCATATTAATGACTTTCATGAGCTTTTCAATTAAATTTGCATTAAAAAGCACAACTCCAAATTAAATAGCCCAATTGTTTTAAAATTTTGAGTAAATATCACATAACATGAGAGGAGCAAGTTATTATCTGTTGAGTTAACTATTTGCATATTAATTACTTTAATGCGCTTTTCAAGTCAATTTTCGTTAAAAACCAGAACTCCAAATTAAATAGCCCAATTTTCCTTAAATTTTGTGTAAATGTCAAACAACATGAGAGGAGAAAGTTATTATCTGTTGAGCTAACTATTTGCATATTAATTACTTTAATGCACTTTTCAAGTCAATTTTCGTTAAAAACCAGAACTCCAAATTAAATAGCCCAATTTTCCTTAAATTTTATGTAATTGTCAAACAACAGGAGAGGAGAGGGATTTTATCTGCTGTGCTCATTATATGCATATTAATAACTTTAACGAGCTGTTTAATTAAACTTTCGTTAAAAGCCATAACTCCAAAGGGAATAGCCCAATGATCCTAAAAAAATTAAAATGAGAGAAGAGAGATATTATCTGTTAAGCTCATCACACACTTACTAAAAACTCTTCTGTAATTAAAAGCTTTATGTAGACATATTAAATCATTTTGTATTTTTACCCTTAAGGCAAAAGAAATACATTCCCTTTCATTCGCGGAACAGGTGTGCTCGTTTGCCAAGTATTTTTTACACTTAGTGGCATTTAATGCAGGGATAAGAGGTTAAGAGAAGAACAATCACCCGTACTGAAACGTACAGTGAACAAGAACAAACTTTATAATACACATATTACACATATGGCTTACCATATGTTTAAAATATTAACGATTGCGGTACGATCAACTCTATACGTTAACATGTGACGTAATTACCCCAGAAATAATCATTGCCCCAAGAACGCTATTGAAGGTAGTTGTGGCATGGCCGCCTCCTATACAGCCTGAAACCAGGCTGCAGATCCCTTCTACAAATAAACCTCTATTGATGGCATGTGGCGGAGGGTCTGGTGCCCTACAGACCTGACTGGTAACTTTATAATCTGCCACCGAATCTAAGATTGACACCAGCACAGCCGCAGTATATCCAATAAAAAGTCCAATGTCGAAACGTGCTGGGCCGAATTGACCTGTAAAGAAACGACGATTTTCATCGGTACAGATATTACCAAGCGAAACGTCTTCAAACTGACAAACAATCAAGTATAGCAAATACGGTTAAAATAAAAGAAATTACAAAGGAGAGAACCTTAGACAGTTTATATTAATGTTGGAAACTCGAGAAGCTTATATAGTAAATCTTAATGGACCCATTGCTATATTATGAAAGTTCGATTTGGTTTGCTATATTTTCCCTGTCTAAATAACGTTTCCCCTTGTTGACAACAATCAAATGGGAAGGGTAAGACATACTTTTAAACTCTTTAAAAGGCGATTTGAAACGATCTAGCAACCGACTTGGGACGAAAACGTTATGAGTCTTCTTGGTCAGTAACCTGAGTTTTCACGTTTTTGTATTCAATATAACTGGGAAAATACATACACATTTTCATTGAAATAGTTTTAATTTTGATCACGTCGACAACAAATTGTTGTTTGGCTATCATTTCTTTTTTTATTGGTTAAATCTGTTTAAGTAGTGCATTCATTGCAGTTCCCCAAACATCATTGTTTCCCAGGACAACACCGGACTACTGTAGTGCCTCTGATTTGCATCCTGTGGTGGTCCAAGCATGTCTTTTCACATGCCAGTGACGACGTGGGTCGCTTCCTTCATCCTGCAGGCTGGAAATCACCATTTGTGTGCAATAACATCGAGTACGGCGTTTAAAGTTCTCAGCGAGGTAATGAAAAGAAAAACGAGGCGGGTCGTTTCATTCATCCTGTAGGCTGGGAATCATGTGTAATAACATCAAGTACGGCATTTAAATTTTCAACCAAATATATGCAAAAAATGTAACCCTTTAAGGATGTACTCTATTACATGTGCTCAAACTTTGAAGATACTATTAATTTTACTGTGGCTAAAACCTACCATAAACGTGTATTTGATGATTTAGAGCGGTTCCATGCTCTTACTGGCTTAAAATTATGGTACACCGATACGTTTGTATTAAAATAATAAACTTCACCTGGGTGTGGAATGTAAACCCAGGGTGTTTTGTCGATGTTCTCCCCTGTACGGTCTGTCCTGGCGTTATACTCTTTATCTTCTGGGTTTGAGGAAAGACTGTTTGTGGCTGTCAGAATGTAGCATAGCAACCAACCAGTGCTGATCGAAATGGTTATCTGGTGGAGTATAAGAAACAAAACACTGAATTAATCCTATCACATTGAGAACAGAAGGAGAAAATGATTATATCCAACAAAACACGTAATAGCAATAAGAGAACAATATCAACAAAAACATACGATAGGAAAACAAACGGGAACGCGGGAACGCGCGTACACTTGCTAGGTGCACAAGCTGTTTGAATTAAACCAAACTATTAAGTGCTGACAGTTTTTCATTTGATCCAATGCACTTTAATTTTTACAATTTTTAAAATGTAAAATCATAATTTAGCTTAGGATTAAAACCCAAAATTACCTATTGCTTTTGTATTACAGGACAAACGAAGAAATTACCCATCGAATGTAGTACGACCACATTTCAACTTAAAATAAAATAAAATAAATGCAACTCCGAGTACTGAAGTCATTTTGGTAGTATACATTTCGGCTTATCTTTTTATCCATCATCAGGAATATGTCAAATAGTTGAACAAAACAAACTTATATACATTTCAGTTATGTAAGAAAATTTATATACAAGAAATCTACTTACATAAAACAGGTCTGCTATGAGCTGGTTTGATCGATTGATTGTTTATTTACACTCAACATTAGATGGCGGTGTTTCTCATAATAACATATACGAATTTATATATAAATATAGTACATTAAGTTAGGAAGCGAGAAATGACTGCATTGGATTCTCAGAATTCAGAAACAAGAATAAATGGGTTCTAGAACTGTTGTGAATGTGGGATAAAAGTATGAGAGAAAGGGGGTCAGTCCTTAAATATTTCAAAATTATTAGTTGTTTTGAAGCCATAAGCCCCTGGGTTTGATTAGGTTTTACGGGTATTTATCGCCCAAGCTTCCTTGAAAAATAGACAATTCCAGTGTTGAGCTCGATCGATAATTTGTATGTACAGGTTTAGGGAAGTCATTCCATGCCATAAAGTTTCTGATGTAATTTATTTATGCTTTAAGTTGAATGGGCGTACAACATAGTTTCTTAGCTCTTGACAGAAGTAAGCGTATATCCATACAGTTTTTCTATCATAAGGTTCACAGCTGCCATATTTAGTGAACAGACCCGACTTCAATATTCAGTATTGCATATTTTACTCATTAAAAGCAAGAAGCATTCATGAAACCAAAAAGAACCATAATGGTCTAAGTAGGTAAGGTCTTATATTGTCGGGTCACATGAGTAAAATAAACATTCTAAACTTAAAGGCAGTCAGTATGACCATTATTGTGGACTTGACTTTATCATCTATGGAAAACGGGGTCTTGGCATCAAAATGCATGGTAACCAATACACGTGACGTAAATAACAAGATTTGGGTAGAATTGAAAACAAATAATCTGATGAAGCAAGTGTGCATTTTCAGTCTTGTTTGTATTAATTGAGAAGACAGGCATCGCGTGGAAATATGCAAAATGGTGAGTAAATTACAAGCAGTTGAGCGGAAATTGGTTATAATGTGGTCAGTTTTATGAAGTCAATTTAATGTGGAAATCCAGCTTAGAGCGTAGCAATGCCTTCCAAATTTAGCAATCCAGGACGATTTAAGTTAAATATAAGTGAAATACCCTTGAGTATGTTGTTAATCCCGAATCAGAACAAAATCGAACGACCATTCAAGTTGTTCAATTACCTGCGGTTAAATGTATCGTTTCTGACATCCTTGTTGTTTCATTACAGATACCAGAAATCTGGTTCGATCAACCAATAGACCGCTTATCTAATTATCTCATGAACATGTCAAATAGCTCACCTTCTGCAAGATTATGCTTCATTGATCAGATCTGGTCGGTAAATTACAAATCACCAGAGGGCTTTTATTCAGGTGATATACTTACGCCAAATAGTCTAAGTATGCTTGATTTAGTCACGTGCCATCCGCGGCTTCGATTCCAATAGGGCAACGGCACACGAACATTTGTCATGTAAGTTGTGGTCATAATAGCCATGGCACATGTTCTGAAAACATAACGGTATCGTAAAAAATGGTGGAGAAACGACGCTCGCTCGTATATCGCTTAAATACAGCAACGAACGTCTTTGGCATGGAAAAATTCGATGTATAATAACAAAAAAAGTTTTATTCAAGAGCAGTGAAAGAAATACCACTGTTGATATTTATTGAGATTTATTTAAGTCTGACATTATTGCGTACTTAGGGAGGGGATGGATCTGTAGATTGATTTCGTGATTATATGTCTATAATTTATCCAGGTAGATTGTTTCCTCCTCTATTTAGTTTTGGGTGTCTTTAGGTAATATCTTTTTCCGATTCTTTTTGTTTATTTGCATCATTATCATTAAATTAAATAGCTATCAATGTCACTTCCTCTTTTAACGGGACCGTGACTTAGTGTAACGTATGCTCTTACTAATCCTGCTTCGATGTACCGTTCACCGCATAGAGTCCGCCTGTCGACTATCATGTATGTGAGCGAGACACACGTTGTGGCTCCGACGGTCGCGGGTGGTGGTGGTGGTAGTGGTGGTGGGGGGTACGGATTTTCCTCCCGGTTCTCCATCGTTAAAGGCAACGTACAGTGTCGAGTGAACAATCCGTCGCCATATAAGTGAAATACTCTGGAGTACGACACTAATCACCAAGGAAACAAACAAACAAGTTTTCATTTTACATTTTGCTTTGTCCAGTAAGAATCCAGTAATGGTCAATGATAAAACTGCTGTAAACCATTGAAGTTCTCAGTTCATAACGTCTTAAAAAATCAGCGTGCTTTCCGACGAATGGTTACACCTGTCCCTCGTATCCATGGTAGCTGTTACGGAGTTAATAATTGTAACCTTTACGGCTCCCATCAGAACATCATTTTATCTACTTAATAATAAAAAAGGCAGGAATTTCTTCCAGACATTGTATTGTTCATCAAACCCATATTTAGTAACATTAAATTTTAGTAACATTTTATTTTATCAAATAACCTGAGGGTTACAGATATATGCCTACCTAAAACCACTAGCAGCTGACATTTTTGGCGTGGTCAACCATTTTTATTAACTCCAGAGAGTATCTGCGATCTGACAAACTGTAAAGCTCCCTGTTTGCTCGGAATATTCGGGACGCATACAGTTTATGATGTTGTACCCCTCCCCCTTTTTTGCTTACATGCCCCATGAAAATTAAAACCGTCCCATCCCCCCTTCCATCCACCACTCCAACTTCGTCGCCTATATGTAATTAAAGATTTTAAAAGATGCATCCATTGACGATTGAGATTATGCTATCTGAATAGGACGAAATGCATTTAACGTTTGCGTTGTGTCTTGCGTGTTCCGGAAATTATAATAACTACATATGGTATGATTTTTTTAGAAAAGTATTTCAAACAAAAGTACAAGAAAAGTATCTGGAAATGTTGTGTCATTATTAATAAATTCATTATACAAATGATATATACTTACAGAATAGCCACTCCCCAATGTGAGGAAATAAAATCCGCAAATATAGGAATAATATCGAACACCAATAAGAGAAGAGGGGGCACTATGGTGACGGGACCAACAAACTTTGCCAGAAACCCGATTATTCCACTAAAACCCAGCAGAAAGTGGACTACTGATGCAGCCCCCAAAGACAAGATCGTCTGAAACAAATATTTGGGTAAAAAGTAAACAGTCAGTGTATGCTCGCTAGGGATGTTGCTAAACGCAGATCGACAGCTTGTTCTATAGGAGAGCTTACCATTATCAGCAGTGATTGACTTTTGTTTCAGCTTGTTCCATATATATTAAATTGGTGTAGTGTACTTGTAGTGTACTAGTGCACCGACACTATAAAAATGACCATATACGGTTAAAAATCAGGTCAGTTAAGACAGCTTAATAGCAAATTTCGTCAGACAGAGTTCTAAGTTCTGTCATTGCATTTACCTCGATAATTCAGCTAGCCGTTTAGACCAACTTTTGGCAGTTCTGTTAACTTGTTTTGTTTTGATTAAAATGAGATAATTTCATGACAAATTATATTAAACCGTTTTAACTTGAAAACAATACAACTTAGTAAGAATATGTTTGCATACAACTGAGTGGGCATGAACAGGTATAGTTTGAAATCGAAAATTTTACTTTGTAGCCTGATTAGTTCTCTGAAAAATGTTTTTAAAAACCCAAACTATTGAACATTTTGAAAAAGTAACAGAGTATTTGAGGTGAAACATGTTCGTGACAGAATCACAAAAACTATGTGACGGAATCACCGGTACGATTTTTGCAGCCTCCAAATGTAAGAACATCATTGCTAATGCTCTGATCTGCCTCGATATTTACAGAAATTCTAAGATGTACTGGTTTAACATTTACAGGAGTGAATACAAGTAACCTAATTAAGAACCAAAGAATAGACAATTGGGGAAAATAACAAAACCGAATGCATCCCTAGTAGTGATTGAGAGTGATCTCTCATCCAGTAGGAGTTTCCCATGGGGTTTAACAAATCACTTAATCTTCGAACGAAAAATATCTGCAAATTTGTCTTGACGCGATGCACACACGCAGGGATAATACATTATCGTCTTTTTAGCGAGATGTTACCAACACTTGTTTATTGTTTGGGATATTCTGATGATCTGAATTTGGCAAATATCTCTTTTTAATGTAAGAAAAACCCAACGAGTTTTGTTCGCCCCACAGAGCGAAAGCACTTAAGGTTATTTAACTCATGACGATGATGGGTTAGCCCAATGGGCGAAGGAAACCACACTCGACAATACAAGACAAAGTCCACAAAGCACAATTCAAGAACATCACAAACGGAGTTTCTAGCCCCATAGCTTCGATATCACCAGAGAAATACACAGCTCCCGCCTAACTCCCCACTGAAAAATATGCATTTTGTTGTCCTACCTGTTGTAGTCTGTACTCTGCAACTGAATCTTCTGACCAAGTTCCATTGTTGGTAGTGGAATTCACTATACATGTGAGAAAGTACTGGTCAGTTGAATTTGAAATGTGTATTAAACAGTTCCTCATTAAATTGATCAGTTGTTTCATATTGCCAAATATGGCGTTGAAGTTTCGTTGAGGACTCGTTTTGGTTTCGGCTACAGGTGCAAGTCCTTTCTTTAGTTAAAAGCAAACGGTGTAGGACTAGTTTTTGCTGAGTCGCCTCACCTTTCAAAAGTAAAAACCGTAGTAAACAAGGCTTACTGAATTACTTGGCTCTCTTCTGAATTTTTTACAACTTTTTTGATCATCACTTTTTTCTAACTAAAGCTTCAGACCACAGCAACAATTAGACAGAACTATGCATTATATTATCTATAAATACAAAGGTAATCTAAAACTGGAGAGTTTTGTTCTACAAAATTGATGTATAGATGAATTAATATATTAAAGGGACAGAACTGTTCCATCAACAACATTGGGCGTGATTTGTTGACAGTTGCGTATCGAGTTCAATGACCTGCTTATAGCTGCACATAACATCAACACCCGTCATTTTGCGAATTTTTTTATAAAGAAACACAGCTGAAATGTCAAATTCGGCTTAAATTCAAGGTATGCATTGAGTTAAGTATCAGTTACAGTGAGTTTTTATTTGTTTAATTAATCGTCGGAATGGAAAGAATAATTTTACTTTAATGTAAAAAAATACAGGACTTCAAAACGAGTCTGGCACCAAAACTCCAAGTTCTCGGCGAAACTGCTGCCCCCTATCGCAATGGAACAACTGACTGTATTGTGTATCATTTGATTTGTTGTGTGTATAACGTTTTACTGAAATTCGTTGATATTGGGTATTTTGTTGTCATTATACTGCAAGAACTAAAGAAATAAAAATTCATTGCATCTAATAGATCAATTATTGCTCATGTACTCATGCAGGATACCGTAAACATATGGTACGCCAAGGTCAAAGGTTGCTCAGACCCCCAAGAGCCGTGAAAATGTGTTTATATAGTAAAATAAAAAAACAGGAAATTAAAAATTGCTTAACCTATATTTGGGCATTTGTATTCATCTCCTTGATACCTGTCCACAACAGCGAACACACTATAAATACTAGGGCCTTGTGTGACTGGAAGCCTGTAAAAATAAAGAAAACATAAGAAAGTAATGTTTATATGATTAGAGTTTACGCTTTTAATACGTCGGTTGTGTCTCTTGTCTCTATGACTCTCCTGTATATCGATTGTGGAAAAACGCCTAAATAACTTTAAACACTAGCAATGACCGAAAAAAAAAAAAAACACGTACAATAACATTAAATGTACTATACAAAACACCATACAAAATCTTCGAGTAGACTTCGAGCTCCTAAACTTAGAATCCATTGATTGATTGGTATTATACGCCGTGCTTTATAATAAGGGTATTTGGCGGCAGTGCCTTCCAACAGTAATTGACATTACCACAACCATAAAAGTAACTCCAGTGATAAGCAGACAGCAAATCAACTTCGCAAACGTCTATTGGAATACAATGTTTTTCTATGAGTAGGTAACCCACTTCATTGGCGTGGATCACTTAGTTTACCGCTAACAGGTGATAAAAATAAATCAAATGTTTTTTGTAATGAAAATTACGGTCCTTCTTTAAGTTTCCTCGAGTTACAATTGATCTATATCGTGTAAAATGTTTGAGTTGCGCCATGAATTTTCGCCTTACATATACAAATTGATTGGTAAGGAACAGGATTAAAAATGAAACAAGTCTAACCTAAATCCCAGCGTTCCCTGCAAAAAGGTGGTCAGACCGGACATCAACCCCATTGTACTGAACAGTTTGGCGCTGATGGTTGGAGAAGCACATATCGCAGCGGCGAGTACAGCCGTCATGGTGACATACGCGGAAATCATGTTTACCGAAAACTGAAATGCGGACCAAAACAAAATCCTAATGAACTAACCAATTTATCGCCATTCAATACGTTGATTTGATTCGATTTCTTTTATTTCACCAGATAGACAAAAATATTATTTAGAGACAGATTATATAAGGAATCTGGCGGGAATAAAACGTTCGTGGTGTCAGCCCATTCGTGAGGCAGGGCATAAAACAATACGTTCGTTCTGTCAGCTCATTAGACAGGCAGGCCATGAAACAAACCGGTCGTTCTGTCAGACCTTTCGTCTGGCAGGGCATAAAACAGTACTGTCGCTCTGTCAGCCCATTCGTCAGGTAAGGCACAAAACAATACGGCCGTTATGTCTGCCCATTCATCAGACAGGGCATGACACAATACGGTCGTTCTGTCTGTCCATTCATTAGGCAGGGCATGAAACAATACGTTCGTTCTGTCAGCCTATTAGACAGGCAAGCCATGAGACAAAACGGTCGTTCTGTCAGACATTTCGTCTGGCAGGGCATGAAACAATACTGTCATTCTGTCAGCGAATTCGTCAGGCAGAGCATGAACCAATACCGTCGTTCTGTCGTTCCATTGCTCAGGTAGGCCATGAAACAAAACGATTGTTCTGTCAGCCCTTTCGTCTGGCAGGACATGAACCAATGCTGTCGTTCCGTAGGCCCATTTGTCAGGCAGGGCATGAAACAATACTGTCGTTCTGTCAGTCCATTCGTCAGGCAGGTCATGAAACAATAGGTTCGTTCTGTCAGCCCATTCCTCAGTTAGGCCATGGAACAAAACGGTCGTTCTATCAGCCTATTCGTCTGGCAGAACATGAAACAATACTGTCGTTCTGTCAGCATATTCGCCAGGCATTGCATGAAACAATCAGGTCGTTCTGTCTGCCCATTCGTCAGGCAGTGCATGAAACAATAAGGTTCGTTCTGTCAGCCCATTCGTTAGGTAGGGCATGACACAATACGGTCTTACTGGCGGCCCATTTACCAGACAGGGAATGAAATAATACGTTCGTTCTGTCAGGTCATTCGTGGGGCAGGGCATAACACAATAAGTTTGTTCTGTCAGCCCATTCGTCAGACAGGCCAAGAAACAAAACGTTGTTCTGTCAAGACCTTTCGTCTGGCAGGGCATGAAACAATACTGTCGTTCTGTCAGCCCATTCGGCAGGTAGGGCATGAAACAATACTGTCGCTCTGTCAGCCCATTTGTCAGGTAGGGCATGGAACAATACGGCCGTTATGTCTGCCCATTCATCAGCCAGGGCATGAAACAAAACTGTCGTTCTGTCAGCCCATTCGCCAGGCAGGTCATGAAACAATAGATTCGTTCTGTCAGCCCATTCCTCAGGTAGGCCATGAAACAAAACGGTCGTTCTTTTAGCCTATTCGTCTGGCAGGACATGCAACAATGCTGTTGTTCTGTCAGCATATTCGTCAGGCATTGC
>JARFOD010155434.1:0-12269 GCA_031763545.1 Mopalia muscosa | reverse complement strand
TGTACAATAGAGGGCAAATCAAAACAGATCGTCGTCTCTGTTAGAGAACTAATTAAATATCGATCTCAGTACCCCTCTGTGTGTCCAAAATGAAAAAGCCGAGTCGAACACATACTTAATTTGTGTTAGAGTGCTATTCCAGGTATTCAACCCAAGACGAATTCAAACGAACAACAATAAGTGGCTGCATAAATGAAAATACTTCATACACCTCACCAGGATTACCTCGAGATGATCAATAACACATAACGAAGATGAAAACAGCTTGACCGCCTCGTTAATGTTGAAATAATCTGCTTAGTCGGTTACAAAGGTATATGGAAAGAGAATATAGGTCTGCATTCAGTAGTAGAACATAAGAAACAGTAGAGAGTTCGTTCTACTGAGACGATTGTATTGCTGCTGACAGAAAGTTTAATGGTGCTTTTTCTCATCTATTTAACAGGCTGTTGTGCTTACTCAGCGATGAAGGATCCGCTGCACTCTTGGAAATAATGGTTCTTTGGGGGTCACCACACACAGAATAAACTAAGTAGCTGGGGAAGCTCTCCCCAGAATATTACAGTTTATATGGATAACAAAAAAAGAACGTCATAAAAACAAAGATATATAAACGGGCAGGATTGCTCAGAAACGAAGTGAATTTAGAACTCTAAGTCTTGGCGAAGAAGCAGTTGTCTCTTGTACACTCTCTGTAATACCATCACAATTCTCTGCCTGTTTAGCAAATGAAGAATATTGAAATAATCGGCGTTACCCTCTCCCACTCGTCCCACCCACCCCACCCCCAAATGAAACCATCAAACATCCCTCGACTGCTAGTGTGTTTGCATTCATAATCCCACTCATCATTATCAATTACGTTTCTTGCGCCTTATTTGAGTGAAAATTACTATATTAAACCTTTTAGTTGAATTGAATTCAACAAAACCTTTAACTTTATTGTCAATAGTACAGGGTTCATATTACAAAGCTTAAGAGTCTTAAATATGTCACAAAATATAATAAAAATTTCAAAGGCTGCAAATCATCCTGCTAAAAAAAACTCTATTTAATACTTCATTGTGTCGTGTTAGCAAACCTCTCGTGGTAACAGAATATGGACAAACACATACTAAACAAACATAAAGCCAATAAATATACCTTTTATTATTGAGAAATAAATAAGAAAAAATGTTACTGATTGTCACAATTTAACCAATTAACCAAAAGAATCTTGTACACACATTTTATCCATATAACCATTTTCGGAAACATGAAACAATTATTTGACCACGTCAGTGACACAACAGAATATACTAGATAGTTTCACTCATAGACAAATATGGCTCTTGTGGATCCCTTTAAGGTTTTTCAGTCATGGCTCTGGTGGAACCCTTTAGGGCTCTTCATGGAACCTTCACAATAATTGCTTTAACTTTTTCTCCATTCCTTCTTATTTCTTCATATAAACCATCTTCTTTTCTAAAGAACCATCCATAAAAACATTATTTGAAAGAGTGTAGATACAGTCAGCCTATCTTAGCACATTTTTCTTGCAAAACTTCCTTTCTGTAAATGTTAAATGTTAACATTTTTACATTTTTGTATGAATGGACATTGGTATCTCCAGTAGTTAATTTGAAATAATGGACAGTTTGCTGCACCGATCCGGATCGTTACAAATAGTTATTCTTGACACAACAAATTGCCAAGAAAGCTGCCCTGAGTGTATCTGAGATTTCAAAAACAGCTTCACTTTAAATATTTAACTGACCGTCCTGACATATGAACGACAGAATTCACCATTTTTATTCAACATTTCTTATCGTGCAAACGATATCGAACATCATATTTCAAAAGCAGCCTTTAGTATATATGGAGGTGTTGATTTAAGTTACAATAGCACATAAGTTAAATTTTAATAAATAACAAGGACGACGCCAAACTTGTTATGGAGTTTATTCATAAGGAAGGGTGGGAAAAAAGATAATGTCATATAGCTGTGGAAAATTGAGCAACATATGTAAAACCATAAGAATCGTATTTATATACTATATCGAGGAACAATTAGATTTATCTACCAAAAGCAAATTTAATCATTCATAGTCTTGTATATGGAGTCATAAACAGTTAACTCTGATCTAATAAAACAACACACGCATCATTTGCGAGAAGAACAAGCTCCATTCCTATTTACCTATAAGTCTAATATATTTCAATCATTTTCTGGAAGGCAAATGGGTTAATCGTCCATCAGTCCATATCCAAACAGTCAGCATGCACAACACCATCCCTAGACTGTCCCCTATTTATAGGCATGTTGTGCCTACCTGAAATGTTTTCAAAATATCCCAATGAAAACAAAAACTTTTCAACTCTCTTGAAAACACTTCAAAATAGTAATTGAACACAAATGGCATTCTGCCAGAATGCGAGAAAGTGTCAAGATTTAAACTTACCTTGAAGGTGGTATTGGTGAAAACACTATCTGAAGAAAAAACAAATATCTGTAAAGACAAAAAATATTATTGGTTCATTTGTTATAAAGCAATAGCAAATCAACATTTTAGTTTTTCATTTATCAAAATGGCCGGTTGACCACGTGACGTGTTTATTCATTTGTAAGTTCAGATTTCATGTGATATGTAATGGGCCGTTAGACCTTATTTTACAAAGTTCGTATTAATTGTTATAATGCTAATTTTCCAATCTCATAACCCACATTCTCGTTTTGTAGACAGTTTGTATCGATATTTGAAGATCTATACCCATATTTATAATGCTATTTTAGTTTGTTTTGGAATAAGTAATGCTTAGTCAATTCCAAATATCGCTTCAACTACATAAACTCTAAATATCTTAACTTTTTGTGGTTAATATATTGTGAGGAAATCCATCTAAATATGAACAGAAAAAATGGCTGAATTTTGGCTTAATGTTTCTAAACTTTAAGAAATACTTAAGTAGCTTTACGAATCAGCCTCGCGGCTTGCATATACATGTAGTGCAAATAACGGTCTTCATGAATTACATTACTACAGCATTTGTCGTTAGCAAGTATATTGTTTTGATTAAGACGAAGGCCTACCTTTTGATAGTATAACTAATTTAATACTTATTTTATTAAAATTGCTTTTGTGAATCTGATCAACGATAAAACGATTACGACCTTACAATGTTGATATCGGTCCACGTAACAGCCCTCAGTCGGCATATACCCCGATACACACAACTTGATAATGGGACGATATATCAGCATTATCACGCTGAAAAAAACGTCTATAACGAATTTATTATCTGCCAAGCCACAGTATGTGCGATTTTATTCACTTAGAAACAACAAGAAAATAGATTCTGCGTCGATACGATCTGTATTTGCCGTCTGAGTTATTAACTAACTCTCTGCCAACCAAAAATGGATTTTAAAATACATTTACAACATTAGATTTGAAGCGTAGGCGGCCATGTTGTTTGTATATTACCCGTGAACTCTTGTGACATTCGAAATCTCCCGAGGTGTACGGGTTTTTACCCCCTGCAAATTGACCAATCAGAACACAACGAATTCGGTTGACGGATAATAATAATCTATATCAATCGAGCCTTATGTTAATCATTTCAGTTCAACATATGACAACGTACTGAATTTAAGGCCATGGGCGATATGAAAATCGGATATAATCAGAAATATATAACTTACGTAATACAGTTATAACTGGTATATACCCCGCCCAGTAAAGCCCCGCCCCCTCACACACATGCAGTATGACTCATATACCGATGTTGGTGAGTTGGTAGAAATATAAGTCTTAAAAATAGTCCGAGTACTGATCGAGCAAGTATGGATATTTATATAAAATATAACATTAGGGTTACAGATGAGATTGTTTGAACAGTTCATATTATTCCTCTTATAGGCAAACAACATACCAGGTAAATTACGTTAATATGTCAAAGTCACTTCATCTAAGATTACCCTTCCTGACAATGCCGATCCTTTGACAGAGAAAATAATGGATTTTCTATCGATTTCCCACTATCCTTCGTCGATCCGAGTTCGGCCTTGCCTGCAGTTTAGGTAAACCAACAAAGCTAACACCAGATGAGAATCTGGCAGGTTTTCCTGTGAATTTCATTGAACGAACAAATCCTAGAATAAAGGAGACATTTGCAATCAGTTGCTGGACGTGTGATAAGTTGCCTTACTTAGATCAATCCCATCCATTCACAGTTAAAGCATAACTTGACATCGAGCTGACTTGAATAGTAATTATATATAGACATATCCATGTAATATCAAATAGGTATTACATAACTGTAGATATATATATATTTGTATGGTCACCCAGGCTGGTAGATAGAGGTATGTTTATACGTACAGGGCCTTAGATAAGTTCATTACTCACTAGCCAGTTGGAAGATATTGTGGCTTACCACATTAAACATATCACACTTTATCTCAATTACTCTCCAGACAACAAAGCCATAATGTTCGCTGTCTAACATTCGCGCTTCAATTTCTCTCAACAGTTTGTCAGGTATTTTATAAATCGTCTGTAAACATAGTTAACGGAAGACAAATCCCTCAATTTCGCCGACACCACGTTAAGATGTTATCGCTTTAGGAGAGTCCCATTAACACCATTCTCTAGACCATGACTAATCACAGTTAAAGGTTTATGGTCTCTTAGATTTTAGAAAACCGAAAACAGATACAGTATTAAGAATCTTGGTTAACTGTTCGGTTAGAATACAGTTTGCGAGACGACATGATAATGGTACATCCTGGTTATGTCGAAGGTACTATTTTATAAAAGACATTCCTGCGCCGTATTCGATGGCGCGATCTTTTTGTTGGTTGTTTTCGTCTAAAACAAAACGTAAACATCCATATGTGAAATGTCACGGAAAGTCACAATAATCAGATTTAGTTCCACTCAATTTGATAAAATTTACCTGTTTTAGCATACATCTCTTCCATTTTCAGGCAGACTCATTTTCATTATCTGATGTGACCAAATAGGGTACATTGTTAGAACAAGATGAGGCTTCTGAGAACGCAAACATTGATTAGTTTATTAAATTTCCACAATGCCATTCAATTCCAACAATCGGTGTATTAGGCTGGTTGCTCTAGTGATGTTATGTAAGAACGCCACAATGCCCGATAGACGCTGGTTTCCCTTTTATTGTGTAAAATCATCGCAGCAATGAGGTTTTCTATAAAGCTTACAAATCTCCAATCTTGGATTATTTCGAAGTTACAAAATCCATCAACACCAATGAGTTATCCACAATCTGCAGCAAGTTTGTACCCTCGACTTAACATAATATTGAGATAAATATCAATGAAAACATTCAAAAACAAATGAAAACATCATTAAAAAACATCATTTATATACCCATTCTTGATTAACACAATAGAACATTAAAAGTGACTGCTGTCACATAATGGATAAGGCAATTCGTGTGCTAAAAGCTTTGAATAAATTTGGATACACATGTATACTAAAGATAAATTTAGCTAAAATCTTTTTTAAAAAAAATTAGAAGCTGGATAGCCAAAAACAAACACGAATTTTCATTTTGATTTCATTCGGGCATTTCCAACCGATGTGCAAACAGCATGTATGCTTAACAGAATTAAACACCAACAAGTATAGAAAAAAAGATAAGTCAACCAAAGAAACGATTACTGGACAGAACATTTTAGGCAATCAACATTATCATAAAAACAGTCGTCATGAAATGTAAGAAAGTATTCCCTAGATTAATAGCATTACGTAATATTAACGGACGCCTGTTTACTGATGGCTCTGTCGCCCTACCCCATGAATATAGCTACATTGATAACAACAACTCGATCCTTTTACTCATGTAGTCACTGTGTTATTTGGAATGGGTTTTCAGGGTCTATGAAACAAAACACAAGAACAGCAGTCATGTTAGGCTACAGAACCCACCAAGACAGTAGACACGAATGCAAATGAGCCACTATTTATTCTAGTTTAACAAGTAGTATATGTGTTTATTCTTTACAGTCTATATACAAAGAAAACAATGTGACCGAATGGTTGTTATCGTAGTTATCCCAAGGAATTTAAAAAGATAATTCAAGGAGTCTTAACCGAGACCAATACAGTTCCACATTGTCTGCGTTTAATGATCGATTTGAAAATAAATAAATAAAATTTCACATTTACCTTTTTCATATTCATTAAAATATTTCGTCAGATAAACCGAGAACTTCAAATAGTCTGCTAAGGCTATTAAATCTATAGTCTGAATACATTCAATACGAATAGATCAAACTGAGATAATCAACAGATTGAGATTACCTGGAAAATAGAAAATAATGAACTCCTTGTCAAATGCTTTAAGTCACCTTTTCATCAAAATATTATGTAGGTTTTGATGTTAAAATAGGGTAAATTTGAATAGCAGAACCTGTCATTGACATACAATTTATCATAGTCACTACAGCTAAGAATGTCGTTTGTACTACAATGATACTCATTTGACAAGAGCGGTAATTATCTTTCTATCAATTTCCTATCCATCTGTGTCAATACGGAACTGAGTCCGGCTTACTGTCAGTTCACGTACACAAAGATATCCAACACAAGCCGGGAATCCGGAAATATTTTGTCTTGATTTTCTGTTTCCTCAGATAATCCTGATTGACATCAAGTATACCTGGTTTGAAGTTTAGATATTCCGCCATTCCATAAAATCGTGTCACTGTGTGTTTAGCCAACACGAGACATTTAAGTAAACTAATTTGTGTTCTTCTCCCATATCTCTGAGGTAAGACACAATGAGGAGACTTTATTAAAGCGTCACGATCGACGTGTTAACACCACCGTATTGAACGGTGAATTTACAAGTTAGGCGCTTGTTTCATTCGTGCTCATTAGCTTGATTCAATAGAATACTTACACATTGTTTAGGATTACATGTGTTTTGTGTTCGGTTTTTTCTCTCTGCTTGGCCCCATGTAGTTCTGGTATATGTCCATCAGAATAGCAATGCATGGAGTATTTGAAAAAGGCGTAACAAAAACCGAAACAACAACAAAGTGGACCAGAACACTCGTTAAACATGAAGTTCCCTTTAATAATCACACAAATCAACTGAAGATTTGACAGATGCCAGAGCATTAGACAGAATATTTAAGTTGCCATCGACAGAACTATACTATTGGTATAATCTTCGTTAATACATGAGGGCTGTTGTAAAGGAAGTTGGTTCACATAATCTTGTTTATATTAAATCTTCATACAAAAAATAGAAACATCGAAAATATGTCATTTGTCATTTCATGAACAACACAACCAAAGGCTTGAAAGAGTTCGTTACTATGAAACCATTGGATCTTACCTGAAAATTGCTGCAGAAAACTTCTTGAGAACGTACTTTAGAGAATGCACCCTACTGGAGTATTGCTAAAATATCCACTTCAACCAACTAGTGACTATATTTCACGATCAGCAAAAACACTGTGGTCGACTCTGTTATCTTTATAAAAGCTCCATTCTCTCAGCCCGCCAAGGACAAGCATGAGATTAGCAGTCAAGACTTAAAGAGTTATGTCAACAACTTCAGTTTATTCTTTCTGCACAAAGGGTAAATGTACTGAACACCAAGTTCTTTAATTCTTCTACGGTTTGTAAGAAATCCATTATAACCGCAATACAGCCTCATTTTGACGACAAACCTTCAAAGCTTATAAGACAGTAAAATAGAGGGCCAAGGAAAACAGATCTTTTGAAAAGTTATTTGAACATGAATAGCTTTTTATTAAAGAAACGATCCACTGAATTCACGCTTGCGCTTCTGTTCGTTATAACTGTATTGAAGAGACGGATACGGTAATCTTGATAAGTATTAAATATCATTGGCTAAAAGACTTCACATCAAAAACGCTATGTAATTTTTTGTGGTAGACTGTTAGTCATTTTTGTTTTTTCGTTTTCTGATATGACCAAATAAGGAGTGTGAACAAGATGAGTGGAAGCAAAGATTAGTACATCTTTGTAAGCGACGTATTGCTACTCATAATGATCGAGTTAACTTATTTGTTTTTTTAATTCTTTTGATGAACTTTACATTACCACATTATTGTTCCACCTATGCTCAATTAGTTTGTCTCTATGGACATATTTTATGTTGTCTGTTTGTGATTTGTGGTCGGTGTATGCATCTAATGACGGATTTGGCCAATTAGAACAATGATTCTATACGATCTATATACAAAGAAAACAATATAGACGAATGGTTGTTATCGTACTTATCGGAAGGAGTTTTAAATAGAATGCAGTTCCAAATAGTCGGCGTTAAATGATCGACTTTAAAATAAATAAAATACCAGATCACCTATCTCATTAATTTGAAACGTTGCGTTAAATAAACCGACAATTGCATATGATCTCTTAAGGATACTAAACTTATATTCTAAATAATTTCAATACGAATAAATCTCAAAACTGAGACAATCTTTAACCAGCAGATTGTGATTCCCATGATGACAAAAAATGATGAAATTCTTGTCAAATATTTGAAGTCTTCGTTTCTATTACAACTATTTTGTAAGTTTTAAAGTTAAAATTGAGTCATATATTGGTCAGTGCTTATGAAAAATATTTCAACGTTTTCCCATACTCCTCATAGATTAATAGCAGAACATGGAAATGACAAACAATTTATCATAGTCACTACAGCTCAGATTTTCGCTCGTACTATAATGATGTTCATTCGACAAGAGCGGTAATTATCTGATATCAATTTCACATCCGTCTTGGTCGGTACCGAACTGAGTCTGGATTACCGTCAGTTCACATACACGAAGATATCCAACACCAGCCAGGAATCCGAGAATATTTTGTCCTCTATTCTGATATAAAACGAATGAGTGTAATAATCCATCTGAAAGAACTACTTATTGGCAGAGCGCATATAAAAATGACGTCACGAAGGAGCTTGTGAAACTATGATCACTAATACTGGCAAGCATGAGACTAATGGAATTAATCTAGAAAGAAAACATTAAATTGAGTGAATCAGTCGGACAATACTCTCGCAATTTTTTCCCACAATATTAATTGTACACAGCATTTGTCAGCATTGTATAAGGAAGTCATCTGTCACTTCTCTGTGTATGCTGAATGTATCTTGAAGCGCTTTTAAGACAAAGAAACAACTCATAACTCTATAATTACATTACTTTAGGGAATCCGTTAAGGAACGTTCATTACTTTAGGGAATCCGTTAAGGAACGTTCTTTACTTTAAGGAATCCGTTAAGGAACGTCCATTACTTTAGGGAATCCGTTAAGGAAGGTTCATTACTTTAGGGAATCCGTTAAGGAACGTTCATTACTTTAGGGAATCCGTTAAGGAACGTTCAATACTTTAGGGAATCCGTTAAGGAACGTTCAGTACTTTAGGGAATCTGTTAAGGAACGTACATTACTTTAGGGAATCCGTTAAGGAACGTTAATTACTTTAGGGAATCCGTTAAAGAACGTTCTTCACTTTAGGGAATCCGTTAAGGAACGTTATTTACTTTAGGAATCCGTTAAGGAACGTTCTTTACTTTAGGGAATCCGTTAGGGAACGTTCGTTACTTTAGGGAATCCGTTAAGGAACGTTCGTTACATTAGGGAATCCGTTAAGGAACGTTCATTACTTTAGGGAATCCGTTAAGGAACGTTTATTACCTTAGGGAATCCGTTAAGGAACGTTCATTACTTTAGGGGATCCGTTAAGGAACGTTCGTTACTTTAGGGAATCCGTTAAGGAACGTTCATTACTGTAAGGAATCCGTTAAGGAACGTTCATTACTTTAGGGAATCCGTTAAAGAACGTTCATTGCTTTAGGGAATCCGTTAAGGAACGTTCGTTACTTCAGGGAATCCGTTAAGGAAGGTTCATTACTTTAGAGAAACCTTTAAGGAACATTCGTTACTTCAAGAAATCCGTTAAGGAACGTTCGTTACTTTAGGGAATCCGTTAAGGAACGTTCATTACTTGAGGGAATCCGTTAAGGAACGATCATTACTTTAAGGAATCCGTTAAGGAACGTTCATTACTTTAGGGAATCCGTTAAGGAACGTTCATTACTTTAGGAAATCCGTTAAGGAACGTTGATTACTTTAGGGAATCCGTTAAAGAACGTTCATTACTTTAGGGAATCCGTTAAGGAACGTTCGTTACTTTAGGGAATCCTTTAAGGAAGGTTCATTACTTTAGGGAAACCTTTAAGGAACGTTCGTTACTTCAAGGAATCCATTAAGGAACGTTCGTTACTTTAGGGAATCCGTTAAGGAACGTTCATTACTTTAAGGAATCCGTTAAGGAACGTTCATTACTTGAGGGAATCCGTTAATGTACGTTCATTCATAAAATGTGAAACGTTGCGTTAAATAAACCGACAATTGCATATGATCTCTAAAGGATACTAAACTTATATTCTAAATAATTTCAATACGAATAAATCTCAAAACTGAGACAATCTTTAACCAGCAGATTGTGATTCCCATGATGACAAAAAATGATGAAATTCTTGTCAAATATTTGAAGTCTTCGTTTCTATTACAACTATTTTGTAAGTTTTAAAGTTAAAATTGAGTCATATATTGGTCAGTGCTTATGAAAAATATTTCAACGTTTTCCCATACTCCTCATAGATTAATAGCAGAACATGGAAATGACAAACAATTTATCATAGTCACTACAGCTCAGATTTTCGCTCGTACTATAATGATGTTCATTCGACAAGAGCGGTAATTATCTGATATCAATTTCACATCCGTCTTGGTCGGTACCGAACTGAGTCTGGATTACCGTCAGTTCACATACACGAAGATATCCAACACCAGCCAGGAATCCGAGAATATTTTGTCCTCTATTCTGATATAAAACGAATGAGTGTAATAATCCATCTGAAAGAACTACTTATTGGCAGAGCGCATATAAAAATGACGCCACGAGAGAGCTTGTGTAGCTATGATCACTAATACTGGCAAGCATGAGATTAATGGAATTAATCTAGAAAGAAAGCATTAAATTGAGTGAATCAGTCGGACAATACTTATGTTTCTCTCGCAATTTTTTCCCACAATATTAATTGTACACAGCATCTGTCAGCATTGTATAAGGAAGTCATCTGTCACTTCTCTGTGTATGCTGAATGTATTTTGAAGCGCTTTTAAGACAAAGAAACGCCTCATAAGTCTATAATTACATTACTTTAGGGAATTCGTTAAGGAACGTTATTTACTTTAGGGAATCCGTTAAGGAACGTTCTTTACTTTAGGGAATCCGTTAAGGAACGTTCATTACTTTAGAGACATTGCTTAAAGCCATACTCCAGGCTACAATAAAATGCATATAGGTAAAACGGGCATCATTTCTTTTGTTCAATTAAGCTCTTTAATTTTCTAATCAAACTATATCAAGTTTATAATTGTTTAAACAATGGGTAATGCACAAAATACAATCAAATTTTTCCACGCGGCCATGTGTAGGTACTTTTTTCATTAAACAGAAGATCTCCACAAATATTAACCAATTAAATATGTTTCTTTTGAAAATACGAGCCCACATCACGAGACCTGTAGAGTCAACTGTTTAAACATTTGACAGTTCACACATGTTATTAGTCCGTAACACACAAGAGTGCTGCTCGTGTGACGTCGGAACAGGGTTGGCCACGCCCAAAATGTCAGCTGCCAGTTGCCATTGGAAAGGTATATATCTGTAACCATTGGGTTGTTTTATAATATGTCGATGCCATATTTTAGTATATTTAATGGTAACCTTTCAATGGATGTAGGGGTTATGTCAGTCGGAAGTATCGCTTTAATAAAAAGGACTCATTGTCGTACATCGACCTCAGTCATTATCCCTGAGCAGTTCTTAACGCTCTGTATAGGTCATCTGTTAACTAAGTTGGTTTCACTGGCAATACAACCAGAGGCAATAAACAGAGAAAAGGAAAAACTGAACTGCGACGGGCTTTCTCATATAATGACCTGGTTGTTCTTATCAGAACTCAATAACAATAACGCCGTTTGTTTTCGGCAATTACAGGCACTGCCCTCTAGCGTATTCCGGCGAAGATTCATGGTAAAGCCATTTTCTTTCAGAACGTTGTCAATTATAATCATTAATGTCCTGTTGATACAGACCGATATTTAGTTTCTTTATGGACAGAAGATATCAAACAAACCCGGATTAAACGTACCGATACTGTCGGTAAACTCAAACAATTTAATAAATGCTCCA
>JARFOD010155413.1:0-12270 GCA_031763545.1 Mopalia muscosa | reverse complement strand
TTACCCTTTAGCTCTGCGAACACCAGGGCAACAGAAAACAACCTCTTTTCTCGCCTCTTACGATTGACCGAGGAAGCTGAGGGAGTATTCTACAGAGCCATGGCCCACCCGCTCCCTCACGGGGCGGAAATTAAATAAGTCGAAACAGAATATATATAATTTGTTAGGTACAAAGCATAAAAGTTAACTCAGTATTGGAAACTTAACTTAACAATGACTATACGGCAATCCCTTCAAGGGTTTAAGTTGTTATCTTTGCAATAAAATAATATGAGCCTCAGCCAAATCGCCTAAACCGAAAAAAAAAATTACCCATAACGAATGATCACGCCGGGCTGTTGCCCAGGGACCCTGTGAGCATAGGGGCCTCAGGCTCTATGTTTATTTTTTTGTAACTTGCAGTGGCGAAAACAATTCTTAATGTCAAACACATGGATGTCCATGTTGTACGTTCAATTTAAATGTACACATAACGTTGTAAAGACCGCAAGCATACAATAACTGTGTAAAAGAGACTTAACAAAGCCGTTATAGGAAAAAGTTTTAAACAATCAGCGCGAGAAAAAACTGTTCTGGAAAACATTTGTCAATGTTTCTGATCACACAGTCCCTACTAAGTCTTCTCCAAGATTTATAAGTGAATTAGAATATTGTTGCAGACGAGGGTTAAAACCATCAATATGATATCAGTATTTTCATTTTTTAAGATAAAGACATATTTTTAGTTTGAACAGACTCTAGTTGAAAAAAACCGTCTGCTATCTATGTGGAACATTGCATTCCAGGTGATGAACTTTTTAATCAATCATATTTTCAATTAAATGACTTAAATAAAATCTTTGAGATATTCCAGCTGTTTCATATATCCGGCTTTTCAATTAAATTGCTCCTCTACGTTGACTGTGTCAAACCAGTAATTAACCAGTCAGGGTTGGTTTAAATCCGTCCCATTAAGTGTCCAGTAGGTTAGAGGTCGATGTTGATTTGGACTAGTAATCACTTGCCTGATAATGAGAGGAGGACCTCAAAGTTATTTGTATCTCACGAGCTCTCAACACACACTTATTACAGGCTTTACTAACATCGCTCCATAGAGTACAAAGGAATGACGAACAGTGCGATTGGTTTCTGTTAAAGCACTTCCCCAATAAAATAACATTGATTGTAAAATGATAAGCGTGTGTTGTCGTAGGATACAAAACGAACACCCAAGAGCTAAAGACTGTTGATTACCTGGGGTCAGCACCAGGCCAAAGAGGAAATGCGTTTCTAATGTCTGTGTCTGTTCGGGTTTTGACTAACCACTGCTTTCCAACCAGAATAGCGTTGTAAATAAGATATTTTATTAGGCCCAGTACTTGAATATTAAATGTTACGCATACTTCACAAATAGCTGTATAATTTAGTTATCAATGCCACCCCCTATGGTTTCTCTGCCACTAATTGAAGCGTTGTGGCAGTACACTTCCGAACTAAACATGCTATTGTTGTAATACCCCATACTCCACCAAAACGTCAGTAGCATTCTTGTCCTATGAAGTGTGTCCATCTGTCATATTGGATGAGTTTCAGAGCAATAAACCCTAGGCAGAATAATAGGTGACGGTGTTAACACATTGTCACAGGAAATCTGTATTCACACAGCGTAAGATTGAGGGTTTCTCCATTATATGATCCATTTCTTTTCCTATACAAGACGGAACGAATTGGCTGGAAATGGACGATAAGTGAGGTTAAATAGATCCCTGAAGTAGGAAATCGTCCCTCAAGAATTGAGCTTCAAGTATGGAAGCTTTTTAATACTACATGCGGGAGGTCAAAAGGGATGACTTTGTATCAATCGATCTGTCTCTTCCTGAAGGAAAATGTATACGGAAACTGAGTTTTAATATGATCTCTTTTATTATCTCACCCCACAGATACAGAGGCATCGTATATTTATCCATATATATCAGGTGATTGTTATATGTATATATATATCATCTGCACCGGGGCTGCTTTCAAAATTTACATTCTATATGACAGCTCCTCCGAACGTGAAACCATACGATATTGTGCAGCAGAACTCAAAAGTTGGCGAGTGGACAATTTGTACCGTTTACGTTTGATTTTATTAAAACTGTTGTGCATTATGATTACACGGAATAAAGTCACTACTTGATGTTTGGAATTGAACTATGTTTTCTCGCATGTTTTTCTATGGTGTGTAATTTTATAGAACACATTTACTTCTTTTTCTAGCTCAGTCCTTGGGGTTTCTATGCGCAGTATTGATTCTAATGTAAACAAAAGTGCGTTCTTCCTTTAAATCATTTTCAAACAGTCTGTGTTTGTGAATCCTCAAATTATATTATCATGCTTTTACTTTTACAGGTTTGAAAAAGGGAAATCAAACAGCCCGTTTTATTATATGATTTCACAATTAAACATTGGATTTATTTTAAATCTCAGAAATAATAGTATATAAGTAGTACTTTGCCTCTGTTGAGCAATGAAAAATTATGATTTTTGTTTCTAAAAAATCCAAATTTTAAGATAAAATGAAGGTATAGGATGAACAGATTATGTGTGAAGTGCATGATACGTGGCGATGTATCGGCTCTCGTTGTCTCAGGGCGGACTGCGTATCAATCTCGCTCTTCTCGCTCGATAGATACTTCAGTCAGATCTGAGACAATTTGAGCCGATGCGATGTCACGTATAAAGCCTTGTACGCCTACAAATGATATCCATAGATACAATGAATTGCATAATGAACAATTCTTTTTTATCTTTATAAAGGTCATTTAATAATAGATTACAGATACAGAGTAGCGACCGAGCAGAATGACGTCAGGCGCGTAAAACTAAAAACGTGAAACTTTTGCTATGATGGAAATAGTCTCCAAGAAAAAATGGTTAATTGAAGAAGAACAAACTCAATTCTGAATTGCGTCATCATCGCATGCTTTTTGGTACATATCTGGTCTGCAAATTAGCTTCAATAGCTAATTATATGAAAGTATATTGGAGCGAAATACATAGGTTTTCGGAGCGTAATATAGGTACGTATGTTTAAATCTTATTTGAATATAGACAATGTAATGTTAGAATATGAAATGGATTGAGTAAGAATTTGGATTAATGGATTGATTGATTGATTGGTGTTTGGCCTACGACAAGCACTGCGTGTTCTCTGATAATTCAACAGAGAGTGAATATGCTTGGTGTCGACCTGCCGCAGATAGCTGTCATCAGGAGGTTTTTTATGAGGTGTTGGTGGTTGGCCCGATGTATACCTCCAACCCTACCAAGGCGTCGAAGCGATTCTCGAGGATAACCGTCTCGACACAAGAAATGTTTCTGTCGATGGCTTCAGACAGACGGGACCAAGCCTCTCTAAAATTATTACATTAATAGGCTGTCAAATTGAAGTATTTGAACAGCATCCCTTGTGGCTTTTAGTTTGTATGTCTTTTTGTTGAGTTTTTTGGTTTTGTTTGTGGCTGTTTTGGTTGGGGTTGAAGCAGAAGATTTCATTAGTGTTTGACTGGTGTTTTGGTCAACAGCAGAAGGGTGTTCACCATCAGTTAGCCACGTAAGAGAGGTGTAGTAAGAGACACAGAAAATGTATTCGTTGCGTTGGCATAGGACATGGATGATTGGTGAGCATTCGAGACAGAGGCAAGGCAAATGTTCTTATCACTTTTAATTACTTAAACTCTCTTTTCTTTAAAGACAAGACTACAGTCTTTGGGGGAGGCCATGTGGGCCTCATGACAGTTACACAATGTTATTGGTTTGATGCATTCGAAGCCCTCATGGCCTTCTTCAGAGCAGCTAAAACAAACCACACCCCCTCTACACAGGCTCTTTCCGTGTCCGAACTTCTGACACTGGAAGCACCTTGTTGGGTTAGGGATGAATGTATTTACCCTCATCCTGTATGGACCAATGTAGATGTGGTCTGGTACTGAAGTTGAATCAAATGTAATTAAATATGTATTAAATTTATAATCCCACCATCCTGTTTTGTTGTGAAGCGCTTAACGTTAGCTATACCTTGATCAGTGAGCTATGCGTAGATCTCTTCTTCTGATAGATCAAATAGATCTTGACCTCTGTCCCGAATGAACCCCTAAGTCCCGTTGAGAGATCTATGAGGTGTAACAGAAAGAGGCAACTCCAAAATTGTTTTTAATTTAAGTAAATTGATTGCCTGCTGCTGTCTGGTGCATTCAACCAGAATGTCACCAGACTGCAGTTTTGTTACAATTTTTACAGTACCTTCCGTAGCTATTAGCGTCTTATTCATCGCAAACGGTGATATTTTTACAACTGGATTATTTCAATTTGGCTACTGATTACTATGAACCTAGGCCAGTTTTCTTTTGTTTTTTCATTTAGTTCTATATTGGTTACTCTCCGTTTTTTTCCATAATAGTTATGGTTAGGAAGGGATGCCATAATAAGGCGTTAGTAAGGCAGTAAGTATTTTGGAATAAAATTTCAATGTAAGTTTTTTTTTAATGAATCCGATACGTGTGTAATAATGTAATGTGAGATAAGATACAATGTTAGCGAATACAGGAATAATAGCAACAAACACACCAGCACTATTGCGTAAAATAGTTGATGGCGTTGACTTTAAAGTGTAGAAATACAAATTTTCATCGATTCTGAAGAACACGGTTGTTTTATGTCATTAGTGGGACTGTGAAGATAACAGAATGGGAATTCTTGTTATCTCAAAGAAATAAGAGAGAATGGAGGTAATACCACTTGGCAGATCTGTTCATTCCCAAGATGGCGAAAATGACAAGGTATTTGACGAACCAAAGATAACGTCCAAACCCACTGAAGCAATGTGTATATCATAAATCTAACGCATGTCACATAGCCGGTAGGGATTATTTACTGAGGAAGAAAAAAAATCCAACGGATTGTTCTTAGGATAACCTTAGGGTCATTCTGTAAGAGATATCACCCACCACTCCTATGGACAAATAATTAATGAGCAATAGCTATGATGCCACACAAACAGCTCTAGTACAGTGTTTATCACCCATACAACCATTAAAATCGTCTGTTCTAAGCAAATACCCCCAGATAACATTTATATCGACAGAGTTTATACCGTCGTGAATCGTCGTTTCGGCTGCGCGGCTACCCTGTTAAAAACATTCCCAGGAAAATGTAACAAACGTTTGCAAAAGTTTTATTTTCGGTTGACAGGGAACCAACATGTGTAAGTATTTGTTACTGTAGTTATTGGGTATACTGTTAACATTAAAAATCTGTCAAATATGATATTAGTTTCTTCTTCAGTCCAGTTAACATATAGTGCAGTACCCTGGAATAACGAGAAACGTGTACCATTAAGAAGCATTGAGATGTCGAAAGTATATGTCAGATGGAACAACTTGGTTAAATGTATGTTACCTTTCTATCTCATTCCTGAGATCGTCTCTGGAACCCAGCAAGATCCGTCAGTGGGAGAGGTTTCAGTAATGTACGGCACAGAACCAAAAAACTCAACCAAAGCTAACTATTATTGTGTGACTTACGATAGCTATGTCCTGGACAGAAATGTACAATTTATATTTATAAGAACTGATAACACTAGGGATTACTTCTGTTTCTAAACCATTACAATTAGTTTTAAAATGATCACAATTCATCCAACTTTAAACAGTTTATGATTGTCGCGACTATTCAAAAGTGGAATTGTGTGAGAATTGAAATGCATAGGTTGATGGGTAATATTATATTAATATAGTCTCCAAAGACCCTGGGAAACAATAATTGCCTGTAGTATTGGATATATATACATGTTTCTTAACTTTTTGTGTATTATAAATAAGGACATACTGATCTCACTATTGTCTTGAATATGCCTGACAACCGAGTGATCTGCTTTATAAAGAGTAAGAAACATTTTTACAGCATATATACAAGTCATGGGTGTTGTGTGTTAAGGAAATATATTTTCCTCTGTTTTGAACACATATACAATATAGCTTACCTGGGATGCACTTGAGTGAAGTAATTCTCTCGTATCGATATAAGGATGATATATATATATATAGATGTATCACAAGACTTTTTTGTCATGTTGACGATTGAACACCAGGTTAAGGTTCAGAGAAACAAGCAGAGTCTGAGTCGTTCACATCAGTCGCCATTCAGAGTCAGCAGCAGGGTTTTCTTCCGGAAATACATCTTTCGTAGATCAAAGAACAACTGTTGTCCTGGAAACAACTCATGCCTTCAATGTTATTATTAATTAGCCTGGTAACGAAACAATCGTATCCATTAATATTGTAGTCCTGCTAGCTGTGTGTTGTGATGAAGGTACACTCCGGAGACCAATCAGTGTCACAAACGAACGTCAAACCTAAGGCCTAAACGAACATTGGCCTCAGTCCTTGTAAGTTTACACCTTCATGGATAAGCATGTTTTTAGAAACATCTTCCACAATAGTCTATCGTTATTTGAACAATTTCAAATCTCTTTGCCTGTTATCTTTGCAGGCCCTACTTGCTCAAGTGACTAATACTTTAAGACAGATCGCGTGTAGTTTTACATTTACTGAACATTGAATACATTGGCCTATCGAAGTAGATATTCATCCGTAATCCTGTTAAGAACGTCCGAGGCTATGAATAAGCAGGAGGATGAGAGCCCGTCTGAACACACTGGCTCAATGAGTGAAGAATCTGGCGTAAGAGATACTGAATTGTGTTGACTGTACTGAGGGCGTCCCCTTATACTGTAAGCAGCCGTCCAGGAGGGACGGGCTTCTCTGGACTGGCCAATAAAAATGTACATCGTAAAAGAATTTCCTGATATATGAAATAAGCGTATTGGAATCGGATATGTCGATTTAAGGATTGTCTTGACAAAGGCAGACTTAGTTGAGTGAGAATCACGTGTTACCGATCGATGCTAGTACCTCCCTAGAGGACAATATCTAAGGATGGTTGGTCTGTATACTAAAACGCTATACAAATTAAATTAGATCAGGGTAATTACCTACGGTCATAGAATAATAGATGTACATCAAAGCAGTTCTCAGTCCGGATAACAATCTGCAGGAGCGGGTTCATGAATTAACAGGTTTACTTCCGCATTGATTTAATCCTTCGTGAACATGGAAATTTCAGTTTAATGCAAAATATGAATACCGTACATGTCGAATATAAACTACACTTACGTTTTCTCTTCATCGTTTAACAATGGTGAATGGGTAAATGTGCTTTATGAATATTATAACATGTATAATTTTAAACATAAAAATAAAAACAACATAAAAAATCCCGACATTTTTATTATTAACACTATGCAGGAAATAGTTGTACTTTTAAAGGGACTCAATCTTTATTGCACAACACACTATATCAGCGAGCTTTCCCGATTGTATGTTTGTTCGATCATGGTTTAACGTACTCAAGGGTTTCCATTAGGACTACTGTGATAGCCACATAGGGATTTTCTACATTCAATCAGCCGTATATCAGCCACACTGTGGAGAGAACATCTCTTCAATTTTTCTTTATTTAATAATTTATGTATATTATGTATTTTAATTTTCTTCTTTAAATTTTTTTAAAAAATTTATGTCTAAATTGTATTTAGGGAACTTTCGGCAACCTTTATTCAACTGATAATATTTTCTATCCTCTGAGTTGTTATCATAATCTAGCCGGAAGTTTATCACCACAAAACACTTCACAATGGTAGTGATATTTGCCTAATGTCACTATGCTTTCATACTTTCTTGCTGTAAAATGTTCAGAGAACGTGATGATCGCTTGGTCCATTGGTTGATTTGGATTTTACGCCACGTTTAAGGGTTTTCACATTTATCACGGAAGTGTATTTCAACACTGATTTAGAATAGTGCAACTATAAAATGTGACGTTTTGATAATGTTGAAAAGTTTATTCACGTCAAGTATTAAGTAAAAACTGGTCCGTTATAAATTTTACTTAACATTTTGTATAAGTTAAGCAACCCATACGCATTTATTAATTGGTATTGGCCTATAAGGTCTGATGACTGTACCCTTTGACCATGGGTTGAATGATTAAAAATATACGTGTTGGTTTGTTTGACCGTTTGATTTAACGTAATACTTAAGGCTATTTCACTTATATGACGACATATTTATTCACTTCACCTTACCTTATTACGGTAGAAAACCAGGAGAAAACCTTGTAACAACATACCACGACATTGTCGCAGCCACAACATGTGACTCGCGTATATGGCGTAAGACGGCCATTATTTACTTCTGTTTTGTCAGCCTCGAATATAATTCTTTAGAGTGTGTGGTCTTGTTTCATTTGTTATGGCCTTGGGGATTTGCTTTTGGTGAGATATTTGGTATTAATGTGAAGTAATTGAGTGGAAGTTTCTGGTCAGGGTAATATTATAGCCTAAATATGTCACATTTGGTGTATTTATCACCATTTGATGGAGGGGTGATTCGGCTGTTGTTTACATTCTGAAGGTAACTCTACAACACATATAAACGTGCAGGCTCTGTAACTCAACAGTTTGACGGTCAAGCCACAGCCTTGGGCGTTCAAAATATAAAGAGAAGAATTGTTGCTATTTTATTTATTTGCTTGCATTTTATGCCAAGATTTAAACAACTGACGATAAAATTAGCTCTCTGTCGAAGGGCAGTTCTGGTAAAATTATTGTTTGGGAGAATGGTTTAAACAGATTGTTTGTTTTTGTTCAAGATCAAGATTTTGGTCATACACGTGTAGGCTTGCGATTTACTTCAAAGGTAATTAGCTACATTTACTCTTTGTATAGAGCATATGTCTGGAAGTATATCGATGCTACTGAACGTCGGGGTACAAAGTAGAACAACGAATGATTCGGCATAGGCTGCTATTTCGCGAAAAAATTCAGGAAGCTTCCCAATTTTTCGGATGCACTTAAAAATAACGGTCAGCATATCACAGCCGATATTGTTATTATTTATATTTTGTCTCATAACTGCCAAGTCTTGACTGTTTCAAGTCAGGTCAAAGTTCGTTCTGTTCAATGATCAAACTTGTGTGACTTGTATTAATGGAAGCAAGAAGCTGGATATATACGTACAATAAATGTAAATTGCAGGTAGTCTATTGGATGTGTTTAATATCCCTGAATACAATACACCATAGTGCCGGGTAATTCAGACCATATAATGTCTATCCTAACCCCAGGTCACCCTTATAATGGCAGTATATTAGTAACCAACGTAGAACCAAACATATTGGATTTCTCGGGATGAAAGCTCTTGACTTGTGGCCAAATTAAGCCTATGGCCACACATATGATACGTTTTGTTGCGATAATTTTAGTTCCACCTATAACATTTCTGAGTTAAATCCATAATCAATATGAAACACAATAATTTCTTCCTCTGTTTCACTTACGCCGAACGGAAAAAACATGTATTTTTTATTAGACCACATTTATCATGCTGATTTCGACTTAAAAGTCTGCAAATCAAAGACCAGTTCCTGATTGGGGCGAGGTAGTATCCTGTATCTATGTGCAAAAAACATTTGGGTCACTGAGGTCTGCATTAATTTCCCTTCCTGCACAAGTTTGTAGACAAACATCAACAATTAGCAATAGAACACGAGTTCAGTCGAAGCTTTTGTAAACTTAATGTAAGCTAAATGCACACTTTGACCAGAATTGTTCGATCTATTTTTAAGATATTTTTGTAATTAATAAACCTAAAACCTGGTAGCCACATTTTCTGATAGATTGGAAAAGAGCCCTAATACCAACCTTGTTGCTATTACAATTCAACAGGATTTATTTTTTCGTTTGTTTGATTGGTGTTTAATGTCGTACTCAAGGGTATTTCACTTATATGACGACGGAGACAAAACTAAAACGTACAAACAGATCAGCTTCCTGTTTCCCTTTAGCTCTGAGAACACCAGGGAAACAGAAAGCTCCTCTTTTCTCGCCTGTTACAATCGACCGAGTAAGCCGAAGGAGTATTCTGCAGGACTAGCCAACCCACTCCCTCAAGGGGCTCAATCAATTCAAAAGGAAGAACAATGCAATAAAATTATAAATTTAATCAGTTAATTTCTTGGGACATTTTGTGTTGGGAACACAGGTTTCAATGTGGTAAAATAGACAATGATTTTCTCTGTTCCATGACATTCCGTGTGATGCAATAACATCCTTTCATTATAAGAAGTGGAAGATCTACCGTAATGGTTAAGAAAATCGGATAATTTCATCTTCTGCATTCATAGCTGTAACGGGGGACGTTGGCTTCTCACAGTTTATGGGAAAATGGTGTAAATGTGCGATACGAGATTGAATAATCACAAATCTTAAAAGATACTAGATATAATGATTTCGACATCTTTTTTATGAGCCCTATTCTGTAGTTGTCAAAAACTGAGACAATTTACTCATTTAAAGCTAAAGGCACCGAGACTAGCTCTAAACAAAATTTTACTGAAAGCCTATTAATTGTTTTGGTTTTGTAGCTGAATTTTATACCTATAAGTCTGAACCAGAGTATCGTATCTAAACGACCAGATGCCTAAATTAGTGCCAATTTAACGTTTAGGATGAAAAATTAATATACACAGCGAGTCGTGAGCGAATTATTATTGCTTGCCGGGTTTGTTAACCCAGTTCCGTGAGAGCCTCAGCGCTGTGACTGGCTTGGGGAAGTTTCCACTGAAAGCAGACGTTCAATTTCTAGAAATCCCCTTTTTCCAACACAACCTCATTTTCGGTTTATCCGTAAAACCAGGTCCTTCTTTTTACGACATAACTGTCAAAATATCAAGTGAAAGGCAAAATTATTTGTATATCGATGAAAAAGTGAGTCGGACATTCATGTTTGTGAGCGTTCTTCTGACTCGCATAGTTCAGACAGTGAAGTTGAAAGGGGGTAGCGCTACCAAAACGCCCAATAACTGACATCGATCGGCAGTTATGGGTGTTAGTGTAGGAGCCCCATAAAGAGATAATTTAGAACAAAGAAATTCAACTGTTCAATCGTAACAATCAGTGTATTTAACCAAGGGCCCCACCCAGTATTACCGGTACGTCATTTGTGCGCCTGGTCTGTTATAATCGTCTGATTTTACTCTTATCAAATAACAATATCACACGATCAGTTTATAATTAAACAAACTCTCAATCGAACATCTGGTCAATTGCTTGACACATAAGAAATAGCCCCATATCAAAACCTTAAAGCCCGGCGCAGGTCGACTTGCGCCTGAGAGCATCTGGGAGGTTGGCGACTGGAAACATCTGGCAGCATCTGATCGGACACGAATTTTGTTCGACAAGCTCGATTACGACTGACTGCACCCAGTCGCAAGTGAGTTGAACATGTTCTACTTTCCTGCGACTGGAAGCATCCACATGTACACAGTTCTACCGATCTTAGCGTACCTGCGATCGAGTTGACACAAATATGATCACTCGTCATGAGCATTGCGCGCAGCTGACGCCAGCTGCGCACAGTTGTGTCCAGTTTCTTTGGATCGCATTCGACCGGCGCCGGGCTTTAGACTTTGGTTTTATTGTCATTTTACCCGCACAAAGGCGGGTACGATTTTAAGCTTCGATACGAAATAGCGGCCATATTCTTTTGTGGAACTTGATGAAATACAACGCCACCCGTGGTGTTTACAGAAAAGCGTAGTTTTCAGTTTACAACCGAAATTGTGTTCATGTTATTATGTAAATCTCGTGAAATTAAACACTGAATGACGGCCATATTGTTTTTTATGGGAAATGGCAATATTGTTTTATACACGTTTGTAAAGTCGATACCCATTCTTCAGCTGCACCGAAGCATACGACAGTACACAGTTCAAATAATCGGTGAACTTGTTTCTATGTTATCCTTTTCATAGCACAAAAATATATGCTATGGCGGCCATAAGGTTATCCGGAATTAGGTGATATGCAATGTTTCCAAGTTTGAAGTTAATCCCTAAATTTATTCTCTACGTAATGTGTAACAAACATATATATGCATGACTATTGTAACTTTATGCAATAACGGCCATACTTTCCTGCAAAATTTGCTAAAATGCAATCCAGTCCAACGCATTAACGGGAAGAATCTACATTCCGTATTTAACGTTAACAGGTGAAATGTTTAGTGAGCAACGAAAGGACAATACCACTTATACAGAAGTGAGGGAAAAACATGTTAGTATTGTAAACGCCCCGTGAGGGAGCGGGTGGGCCATGGCCCTGCAGAATATTCCCTCGGCTTCCTC
>JARFOD010155402.1:0-12270 GCA_031763545.1 Mopalia muscosa | reverse complement strand
CTACCTTCACCCCGAACACACTGCAGTTTGTCAGAAAACACTGCCTTTACCAAGAACACTGCCTTTACCCTTTGCGATATTATAGAAACATACTACATTGATCCAGAAGACAATGCGATTTGTTGGAACATACTACCTTCATCCAGAACACCCTGCGATTTGTTATAATATATACTACCTTCACCAAGAATACACTGTAATATGCTAGAAGATACTATCGCCACCCAGAACACACTGTGATATGTTAGAACATTTTATCTTCATCCAGAACTCCCTGCGATTTGTTAGAACATACTACCTTCACCCAGAACACACTGTGATGTGCTAGAACAGAAAAACTTCAATGATGCTGGATATAAGGTCGCATGTACTCGACAATATATATCCATGTAATGCTTCCGTTCACATATCGAACGGTTGTTTATTTGCCTATTTGTTTGATTCGGTTTAAACGTTGTATTTAAGATTTTAAAACTTATATGACGGTGGTCAGTGCAATGAGCAAAGGAAACCAGCCTCGGTTTTGCCTGCAGTAAATGACACCACAGGATATTCACACGATACAATACACAGGCATGCACAGAAGAAGCTCCATCCAAACTACCCACTTGTGTTATTGGAAATTTTAGTATTTGAAACTTGTTCGATGATTACCAGATAGTATCAAATTGATGACACCGAGGGCACCAGGGCACATGGTGTTTGGAAGTAGAGAATAAGTTAGACATGTGCGTCATCTGTGACAAAAAGTGCCTTCTGATTTCTATTGCAGGGTTAAAACTGAACCCACTCCAACTACGAACCCAATATCTAACTTTAACAACCCCCCCCCCCCTCCCCCCCACCCGACTTCTTCGTCATATTTCATGGCAGGCAGGCTTAATTATCTCAAGCGAATCTTTTCAGAATAAAGTGTGCTCGAAGGTTAATAAATTGTTTTTATTATGTTTATTAGAAGTTCTAATTTTCAAAATAATTTATGAAATCTAGCACTTTGGCCTAAATCTACATGATAATTGGTTTAAGTTTTTTATGGAGCCAAGTTACAAGAACTCATCTTCCACCTTTCTAAAACAGGTTATGCCTCGAGGACAATGACGTAACGCTATTAAATGAACCAGATATCTGTGTTTTGCGGGCAGATGAACACTTATACAAAAACCTGACATGCAGTTAGAGGCAAGTAACCCTAAGGGTCAAGTAAAGGCAAATTAATCAACAGCTTTATTGTAGCACTTTTTATAATTCTGCACCTATTAATGCTAATCCCCCAACTGATTCTCTGGAGCCGATTTTACGCTTAGATATTACACTTTGTCGTAACATATAGATTGATATTAGGTTAGAAAATCATTGTATATTTATTTTGTCTGTAGGCCAACATTTAAAATTAAAAAATGATTTGTAAAATAATTAATTGTGGGGGTATAAAAATTCATACAGATTACACCTTACTTGAAATTTCCAATTATTGTGCCGAAATTACAGATAATTAAGAAAATCAAATTTCTACACGCTTTGAAAAGAAATGAAAACTCAACAGGTTATTGTTTTATCTTTGCGATCATGCCTAGTTATCATCCATCAACTGGGGGCTCTGTACCTGAGATGGCGCCTCTTGGGAGTTTCCCAGCAAGTGGTTCGCGCGCGATGGCTATCTGCGCGAAGGAGGCGGAGTTATCGCGGTCGGTTAGCTAAACTTCTTCGAGCTACTTTATTTTGTTGCGTGTGATGCTATTCAACCAAACGTAACGGTTGGAGGCAAATGTGGGAACTTCACAAAAGGAGTTTTTTCACGATGATTTATCTCCTAATAAAATTGTGTCTAAAATACAGGCATTGGATAAAGCTAAAGGGTAAATTATAACACATTTTTACAGGTGTTTCCCCGTTTCCTTTTAAATAAATTTAGAGCAACAAAAAAAAAAGAGAGAAGAGAAACTTATAAACAAATGAATGAACAAACAAACACACAAGCAAGCAAACACATAAGAGAGCAAAAAAGAACTAAGTTAGTAACCAGACCTGCTCCATTTCAATACTGACTATGATACAGCTGTGCTGAAGTTAAACATAATTTTTTCCAAAGTATAGACACAACTCACTTAAGATTGATATCCATCAACATGGGATTCCATGCACCGATTGGACCAATTGACGGAATTATTGTCTGTCCTCGCAATGGCACCACGGCCAGATGAAGGAATGGCATAAAACGTATTGTTAATCAAAGGATTAACACAAAACGGTCGGTGTCCACCAAAATTCGGAAGGAACGGTTTGGACGAAAATGGATTTCTTTAATTGTCTGTATATATAGTGTTCTTGTGGTTAGTTCTGCTGCTATCGCGGTATTGTAGTTTTTTTGTTTAAATTTGTAGACCAATTGAACACTTGATGCTGTAGCTAAATTGATTTTGGAAAAAGATAACTGAAGAAATCGGGTTTTATCTGGTCTTAACTATCGGTGTGAGAAAAATCTATGCGTTGTACTTATTTTACAATGCACATACTCTCGGCTAAAGTATCAAAATATATTTTGATCAAAAGAAATTACACAGGAATTTAAAAACAACGAAATGTTCTGAATAATTCGCATATTTAAATACCATCTACCATAATATTACTTGAGAAAGATTAATTATTTTGCGGAACACAACTCATATTGCGGTCACTTAAGTGAAATACTTTAAAGTTAAAGACGAGGTTAACCAATGAACAAATGTCTAAATTTGGCAGGATATGTTAACACGTTATATTATAAATCATCTTTATATATAAAAGGCTGAATTAGGTTATTTCATTGATACGGCGGCGAGCCAGGTACATATATGAGAGAAGCCAGCCTCGACGTCACTGGATCCAAACAAAGCATGGCAAGGCAAGACAAGACAGGGCAACCACAAGACTTAATAAAAAGACATCACAAACATATCGGCTAACGATTGTCCGCCAATAAAAACGAAATCACATGCTTCGCCATTTGACTGTTTAACATGTGTATGCTGTAGATATGCGATATCGTTACAATATTCACGGGAAATGCTAATATTATATAATGTTGGCTTCTGTTAGAGTATCCGGTAGAAAGTCAATTACAACACTGATATATACCTCTTCATGTTTGACATATATTGTTTGTCTTTTGAGCTTTGACGTTTCTAAAAGTTTTCCCTGCTGAAACGTGTGAATTGATATTTTGCTTCTCTCCCAACCGTCAAAACAGCGGGCCACGTTTCCCTCGGGCTTGTTGTTTACGTTATGAAAGTACCTGGGAATCGCCGCAATCAACTGTGTTTTTATAGGGCTTCATCATGTTTAACACCGACCATGTCCCCCGGGCTTATCATCCTGCGACGAGTTTAATTTAAAAAGATTAAAATTTCTTATCATGATGGTGCTATCTAAGCATCCGTAGATCCTATTTATATTTTTCCACAGTACCGATATACTTTGACGTTGCGTCCATCGTTAATTAAGAGCAAATGAAAGCACTGTCTTAGCATCTTAGAAAGTCAAAGCTGTGATATTTCCCTAAACTAGATTGGTTTAACGCACCAAAACTCTAATTTAAATCAATTCACCAGGACTGTACAAATCTATATGCCATATGGGTTACATAAATATACTTAAAGCTAAACAGTTTTATTCTAAGTTATATTACAATGTTTCACAGATTAAAAAGCAATTTTTCTTGAAATTTAAAGATGTAAATTGATAACCTCTCGGGATAATAAGAAAAACAGATTTTGAAAAAATAACACATTCAATATAAATGGTAAAAAACAAACAAATTTCCGCTCCAAAGAGCATTCCCCTCCCTGTCATTTGTCCCCTGTGTCAAATAAAATAAACTAAACACAAACGTGCTTCCTTAGCTCAAATGCGAACAGTAGCACAATGAGAAACTGAGCCTGGCATTACCGTATGGTAGCTAATCAGAGACACGCCTATCGCAAACGTTTGGGTTTTGAAAGAGCAACTCAGTCTATATTATCAGGAATCTACAAAATTGCGTCTCTTTACGACATTTCACTGTCTGCTCCAAAAGAAACCCGGCCAATGGAGAACACTATTAAAAGGCATATCTGGACAGTATGACACGGTTCTTCAACAAAGAACTAATAGGCTCGGTGAACCGTAGTCTTGCCCTAAGCTAATGATCACCGTCGTTCTTGTGGCGCAATCGGCCCACATAGGACAAGTCCTAACAAAAGGAACCGTGATGTAAAAAGTTGGTGAAATACCACATTGTATGAGGTACCCTACCATCTAAAATCCTCAAAAAGCAAACCACATTGTTGTTGAAATTGGGTCTGCGTTTAGCAATCGGGAGCTCGGGAATGATAATTTTGTAAGGTAAACGTCTCATCCGTATAACCAAATAAATGTGGCTAGAGGTAGGTATGATTACCATCTTTACACCAAACAAAATCAATAAATCAATCAATCAATAGATCACAAAAAAACAACCAACCAAAACCATCTAACAGCCAACCAAGCAATCAACCGATCAACCAACCAACCAACCAGTCAACCATCCATCCAACCAGCCTTCTAGTAAACCAACCAACCAATCAACCTTCCAAACAACCATGCAGCCAACCAAAACGACCAACCAACAAAACCATGAACTAGCCAGCCAGCCTTGTAGCCGCCCAGCCAGGTAACCAACCAACTAACCAACTAACCAACCAACCAGTCTACCAGTCTACCAGTACACCAATCAACCAAACAAACTTCCAGCCAGCCAACCAACTAACCAACCAACCAACCACCCAGCCAGCGAGCCAGCCAACCAGCCAACGAAAACAACCAACTAATCAATCTCAATAATTAAGGGCATCTTTCTATGTAATATTCGTAGGATAGCGTCAAGTTATTGAAGACAAAGGAAGTACATACATTAAACAAAAACCGTGACCTGGGAATATTGAATTGACAGAAAGTTTTCGGTTAATGAAGAAACTATAAGAGCAATATCCGGTTCGTGTTATCCTTATACCGGAAGTGTTGGTCAGATCGTGGAAGAAAGGACACGTGAGTCAGATCGTTGTACATCGTTCGGTAAATATCCATCGTATCTTTCCTTGAAGGTTGAATTGCATATTTAGCAGGAAACTACTATCTCAATACAATCAATCAACTAATCAATCAATATAAACTTGAGAAAAACTAGCACGCCTAACCAACGAACTGTTTATTGTCAATCTAAGTCTTATCCGAATAATCCTATGGAGTTTAAACTTTCTTTTACAAATGATGTGAAAACACTGACTGTATTCTTAACCCTAATTATACGTCAAGGTAAACTAAACTATTAAAACTCGATAGTTTATTACTCCAATTGTCATGGTAATCTACCAAATATTCCCGTATAATAAAATTAATCCCCTTTATGACCAATTAAAAGAAGACGTCAATTCATTCTCTCTTTCACCAAGACTAGTGACTTTCAGGTATGGTCGAGTCATTTAAATTGATATTAACGGTGCATTTATAAATGTAAGTTAACTTACTTCATTATAAATGGACTGTTATTTCTCGTTACTGAAGCAGGTTTGAATTGACTGAGTGATACATTAAACTAGTAGATCAAAGTCTCCGAGAAACGACAAGATACGCATGTTAAGTTTCTACATTTCGGTTTATGGAAGGTTTAACAAACCATGCGTATGTTGTCGTTTCTCGGAGTTGTGACTTTGGTCTTCTATGTCAAATTATTCAGTGGGATTCGTAAAACATTAAAACAAAGGGCACATTTGCTTGATGATTTTATCCTACTAAACAACCTTCTGAATAAATCTGTACTATCCGGTACCTCAATATTATTTTCGTTGAAGTTTGAATTTGTTGGTGTTAAGTGTTAACTGTGATTCTCTTCCCACTATGTTGGAACATTCAGTAGGATTTGTAACGCCGATAACATATGTCATACAGCCATAAAGTTGCTAGTGTCTGACCATGGGTCGAGCTATTTTTTTTGTCTCAAGGTCAATCGGTAAGAACAGACATGACAGACAAAGATATTTTTTATACAGCGCAAGAGAACTCACAAAACCATGATCATCTTGCAATAGTCTAGATCGGTTTGACAAACGTATTAAGATAAAGACATAAAAATCGATCTTTGAAGCTGAGCGACTGTGACAGAACCGTTCTCATGAGTTTTAAGTTGCAGCTTCCGATTCGTGTTCCTTCACTGTCGTGGCTTCCGTTTAGATACCGATGTGAAATAAAAGACACGTGACCCAGATTGTGACGTATTGTTCGGTTAATATCATCCAAATACGTTTGTTATTTTTGTTTCTTTGGGGATTCATTTGCTCACAACTTGCGGGTTATCTTCTGGTACTGGTACTTTCTTTAAAAGCTTTGTCGCTGTTAGCACGTGTCAAGGCGAAACCTGAATACTCGTATGGAGCCTTTAGACTGGGGCTGTCTAAACCTCAAATTCGACGGTCTGTTTTTTTCTGCAGCAATTAGGCTGAAGCCCAATTGTCTCCCTTTGTTTGAAAGATCTAATAATATTTGTTCACCACTAGGAGTCGGCGCTGATGACGAAAGGGTAACCCAGACATACAGATGAACAATTGGGCAAAATTTGTTCAGACAAACAGTGGTAACCTAATACAAGTCAGCTTAATCCGTTTGACTGATTATAGAGACACGTCGCTGGAACAAAGATCACGAGGCAAACGGAAATCACAACATTTCCAGTTTTACTTTGTGGTGTATCGTACCCTCAGTTAGTGTAACGGTGCATGACTGTATTTTACTGGTATATTAGCGGTCTGTAACGGAGCTGACGGGGTCTGTCGTAATACTTTTCCCCTAATTTCATTTTTTGAAATAGTACGAAAGATTCTTTTTAAGATAACATGGTTGACACGAAACTTGCTACACAACTAGGGTATTATTAACACTGCATTAAGTAATTATCAACGTTTCTTCGATATTATCAAATTCTATTCAATTCTCTCGTTATAAATGTTATGTTCGTGTCGCAATGTTTATTACATAAGGAGAGATCGATCCCTGTGTGGCATTGAGGAACCCAGTTATAGTTATAGTAAGACCAAAATTTAAAGAAACGAATCACCGGAGACATGCACATGTAAAGTCATATAATAAGTTAACACGTTCAAGTCAGAGCCAACCCAAAATAAATTCGCAGTTTCTTTTTTTCAAATTTGATTAGAAAGTTAAAAGTGAACGCATTTCTGTTGAATGCAGTATTTAAGCAATCCGAATGATGAGTAGTCGTTTCATATGTTTTATGGCGGGGAGTTTGAAGGAGCCCCCTGTTGCCCTGGTGCTCTCAGAGCGAAGGGGGATACAATGCCGATATGTTTCTAATGTCTCTCGTAATAAGTCCGATCTTGTCTTTGATTGTTACTAGTGGTGTATAGGGTGCTATCCTTCACCCTTTGGGCTGGCACGTCGCCATGTGAGTAAAATTACCTAATTGTAAGGTGTTAAACCCCAATCAAACAAACACACGAACATACATATCACACAAGTTTTATGTAACTTGAATTAAACACTATCATTTTAATAGTAACTTCATTAACGCTACCAGCACGTTAAGAAGCATTTACTTTAAGAATAACAAAAACCACTAAGACGAGACGAAATAATTTAAACGTCTTCAAATGTATATGAATGTCTAACAAATTATCATGTAAGTTAGTAAGACACTGCCCAGGCGGATGGGATTTTTATTCTTTGTTATGAAATGTTATCCAGGATATTGTAAGTTTTGTTATAAAAATCCCCTTTGCCCCAAACTATATGCTAAAGAAACAACCCATAGGACTGGCTTGTACTGAAATGTCTTCTTGGGTCTATGCAGGATAAAAAACCTACTTCTGCCCAGGCCTGCTGCCTTATTAAATTAGCTTTCGTTCCAGAGAAAGATTGAAAGAACTAGGTTTTCTCTACGTAACTATCAAAAGCAGAGTTATATCGGCACAAAAATCCGTAAATCGGTCTGGAAGCACGTACGACTGTTTGCCAACGCCATAGCAGCGCGACAAGCACCAGTGATCCGCCAGACGTGAGTCATAAGAGCACGGGTTGTCTTAAAAATCCTATTTTCTTCATGTTAAACAACTGTTCCCGATTTGGAGGCAAATATCGAGAGCAAGTTCATGGCCCATACAAACGTTGTCAAAGCTCGAAATAACTAATTCGAAGATTAACACTGCAACGTTGATTGGGTTTGTGTGCTGTTTGAGATGGATCTGGCAGGAGATAACAGAGAACGCCGTTAGTTTTGTAGGAAATGTTCGGGCCCTTTATATTCTTGACATAAAATGGTCTGCGATCCTAAAGAATGACTGAATTATGGATTGGTAGAATAACTGGACAATACCTTAATATCTGTGCCTTTAAAATGGTCTACTGTCTTGCTGAGTTGACCGGATGACTGAATGCAACAGAAATATTTATTATCTTTTAAAATGCGTCAAATACAAATTGTTGAACGGCGTTTATAACTGTGACTTAATTGTTGATCTACAGGGTACTTGATAAACCAGAAGAATAAAAGCATAGAGAAGTAAAACTGAACTACATACGGGTAGTTTTCTTAAAGACAAGAACAACCGAGACTAATTATGCGTTTTATTATATTCTTTCTAGTATTACACGCTGGTATACTACTGATAGTACTTTGCCGATATTACTACTATGGGATGTGTGAACACACATGATAACTGCGTTCTTCGTTCCCGAAATTCAAAATAAAACTTAGGAAAATTCAAACCGTTATAAAACCTGACTAAGATGTGATAAACTGTTACTCTTATTCGCACACACGATCGGATCAGTTCCAATCTTAGCTTTGGCACTAAAGGTGTGTTTGATAGTGGAAATTATTTCCCCTTCTTCGTCTCCGCAAACTTCTCCGCCATTGCTATGACCCGGATGACAGCGTGCGTGAGATATCCATGACAACATAAAAAGGTAATTGAATTATGCTGGTTCAATAAATGCAGCCTCATACCCTTGGGAAATAGTTAGGATAGTTTACGTAAGACAATGAAAACTATATTTTGTGTAAGAGATCTTTATTATTCTCGCTATACATATGTTGGAAGCGTTCCACAATCAAAGTACAGGAAATATAATTTCTTGCAATAAGAATTTTTAATACATTTATTTAACGTACTAGTAAACGTGTGTGAATAGTACAGTATACAATACAGTTTAAATCAATACATTTACAGGGGTTTATATACGTTATTTTCAAACAGAATATCTCTTCTGAAAGTGAATATTTTTACCTTGAAAATGATGGATATTGAGTATTTGTATTGGATGAATTGAATATTTAATTCAATATACAGACATCTAAGAGGTCTGAACACTTTACTTTCGTCACGTTTTGAAGAAAATAAAGAATGTCGTGAGTTTATTAGCATTTTTTCGCAGGGATGAAAGTTAAGAGTAGATATTCAGTTATGTGTATTTCTCCTAGATAAGTTATTTTTCTTTGAAATATTTGTATCCTTTTTACTGATGAAACGAACCAATGGCTTTGCTGACAATATGTTTGGATCAAACCGAAAAATGTTCAATTTTGTATAGCATGGCTTTATTTATTATATTCATGTACATGTGTGGATTATCAGTAACTCCATCACTCGCAAGAGTGCATTCTCGCGTACGATTTTGAATAATTCCGATTAGCCAATCAAAAAGTACGAAACAGTTGACCAATCAACAGAATATTGCATTTTTTAAAATATCTTTGAAATCCGTGTTACATAACGTATAAAAGCGATTCGAGTCTAAAATTGTCAACACCATGGGAATGAGTGCGGTCAACATGTTCCAAACAAAAAAAGAAGTGCGTCATAGCAATCGTCACAATGGACTCGTGTGTGGACTCCCGCTATACTTCCCAAATATCGTCCTTTGCTTTACCTTAAATCTTTAATAAATAACTAATTAAAATGTTGCCTAGTCATCATATTTATTAAATTTAAGCACACACCTAAGTTGGATTAAGTTGGATGTGGATTATCCCCAATCAATCAATCAATCAATCAATCAATCAATCAATCAATCAATCAATCAATATACCACCGATGCTTTAATTTAGTTTTATTTCGGCATTAAGCACGAAGTAATGGTATTGAGAAACCATGTATAACACATACAATCTGGGGCAGATCATTGGGTATCTTTTAGGAATGTCGTCGAACAGTTCGCAGAAAGAGGTTATTTCTTTTGACGTCTTCTTGTTTTTTGAAGTTGAAGTAAAAATGAGTGATTGCTATAAAACAAGCAGAATGTCCACTCGACGTGTTAGGGCTCGCAATCAAAGCATCAAGAAGACCATTAGTAATCCTTGTGAACAGATATCAAATTGCTTTGTTATCGACCCGGTACTTGGCTGCTCCCTTCAAGTCAGTGAGGGCATTTTGAGAGAAGACTTCTGCACAGTTAGTGTACTTCCTGCGAGTGAGCCGTTAATTTAGACTCTCGCGTCGCCGAGCGCTTGGCGAATTTCCGCCCGCAAACTCGATATCCATCAAATTGGTCTATGGCGAATGGAAAGTTATTGACACGTGGACTTCAACATCACCCTCTTAATGGAAGAATAGACAAAGCTGATGTAACTAGATCCGACCCAACTCATTGTTTGTAGGAGAACGTCCACCAGGCAATTGGCTTCCCTGTGACTCAAAACATCAATGGCTTTAGCCGAGCCACAAGCTGCGGACAAAACAAACATCAGCATGGCAAAACAGCGATAACTGTTTCAATGAGTGGCGATAGAGCAACACACTGTGTAATTTTAGCCTCTTATTTCAGATAATGATTGATCATGGGTCCATGATTGAATATGTACCGTCAATGACTTACTAAATATCGCTACATTGTTTGAACAATTGATATAAATAGCTCAGATAAGATGTTACGTCCCCAAATTCAGAAGACACACAAGAATAAATGTCTATATTTTGTTCTAATATTTTTTGGTAGATTGTTTTTTGACTTTCACTACTTATGTGTTTTGTTTTTATTTATGTTGGAACTGAAGAAAGCTTTACGTAAGTAAAACAATTGCAGTTTACATGCTGCAAAATCGGAACCATTTTGTCGCTCCTTCTTCGACTAGCGTATAAGGCATTGTAGAAGCTGACGAAATTGACGAAAACAAAGAAAACTTTGGCATTTCTATTGGACTAAGCCAGTTCATAAAGATCCATTACCTTTGACGCCGTTGTCGCCACACATGACAACGGCATCAATTCTTCATTATGAATTTCAGATCAGAGAAAATGTTGGCTTAGCAACGATATAACTTTAACGGGCTATCCGACAGACTTTGAAATCCCGCACCACAACCATAAATACAATATGTTGTCCACGAATCGATTCTCGCTGACACCTCGTCCAGGCAGGTTCATGCCCTCTGCATCTATACCGCGCCTTTTCGCGGACTCGCGTTCCAGTCTGTCATACATTGTCACATCTGAAACTTCTGTTCTCAACGAAGATCAATTAACCTCGTGTGTTGTCTTCAGTTCACAGTACAGCATCGTAACCGATTTTATTCTGTTCCATTGTATTATGAATTTGGGGAGAGGGGGAAAAACAGAGCCATAGACAAAATGTATATCATTTTAAATTGTTTAGATTACTGCTATTTATCAATTTCCATAAGAAACTATCTATATGTTACTGCCGTATACGAAAAGGTTGACTTTCTACGCCATGTTTAAATAACATTTTATAGTAAGTAACTTTTTGTAGTCAAGTTTCGACGATTTTCCATTTATATCAATAAAAAAAACAAAACAATTGGTGCTAAAATCTGATGTGAAAATCTTTTCCATGCATGAACTTTATACGCCTTAAAATTGATTGAAGAATAGTGTCCTTCAATAGACGTTGGGCCCGCTTCTCGGCTTTTTTTTCTTTCTTCCGAAAATGAATCTCATTGGCGTTGAAGAATTCTTTAGGCTTAATCCTAGCCTAATATTAAACTCTACATTTTATTGTGGATTTTTAGAGTCAGAACGTTTTTCAGAAAAGGACATATTTCACAACAGAGCATTCTTTGCCGGAAAGCAGGAAACCGGAAAAAGAAAGGCACTGTTAATCCTTTGTCTAACTAGACCTGGTCTTCTATTTCAATGTGTCCATTTGACACTAGATCGACGGGATTTATTCCCATTACAAATCATTAATTTGCCGGCATTTTGTGTGTGTTGGGGGGAGACGGGGGGGGGGGGGGGGGGCTGGGTTATT
>JARFOD010155391.1:0-12270 GCA_031763545.1 Mopalia muscosa | reverse complement strand
CCGTTTGTTAGGTAATGGCTACCGGAGGCGCTCGATAACACCAGCCAATGAAAGCCATTACCTAACAAACGGCTTTATATCTACCAGCCTCTAGGCTGATCAGTAGGGGCTATACTGTAAGCCGATAGCTGGTTATACGAGCGTAGCGATTAATGGAATATGAAAATTGATTATTGCTGTAAGACTAAAGAATTATCTCCCCTTGTTGACTGAACAGCCTACAAACATTGGTCTGACTGATCCCACACCGTAGCCCTTGCTTGGCGCCGCCACCACCACAGACAAGACACAAGAGAATACCGGTACATGTATGGTTATCATATTAAGACAAATGAATGTATACAATGTTATCGCTCTAAATGCAGAAACGGTTCTAAAATAATTATTCACAGGAAGTGACGACGGTGCTCTCCCTTTACAATAAGCCAAAGGTGCATAAACATTTGAAAATGCGTTATGTAGGTCTTAAACTTGCTAGTATCTTTATAATTTGTTTGTTTGTTTGATTTGGGGGACTGGTATCTTTAAAAAAGCAATTGGATTGATGTACAGTTGAATGACATCAAAGAATAGTCCCGGTGTATTTATACAGTTGTAATTTGTCTTGCTACGACCGCACAAAATACGCTGAATTAACAGGTATCACTACATGTAGACATTCTACTTGGTGTTTATGTTTAGGTCAGCCTCATTCTGCTGTCCCTTGTCCACGAAGATGCAGCAATCACATTTCCACGGTCGTTTGTACAATTTCCTTTGCTAGAAACCCTAGCTATCCACGTGTGAGTACACATTATTATCATGGACACTTCATTTAATCAATCAACAAGTTAACTCATATTGTTCTTTTCAATTTTATTGACTATTACGCTGAGTTATTTTAATGCGCAAATCTCCTTTCTGAGTGAATTAAGAAATATCTCTGCAATGTCGATAGCCATGTTGGCGTATGAATACACACGATACCCTCGCATGTTATAGCATAGGGCCTTTTCACATTTTTAGCGAAAGTAGTCCGTCATTTGAAGCAGGGATTTTTTGGTAACATTTTTTGGCAAAATTTTAAATCTTATTCATTTTAATTCCTTATATAAATAGACTAGTTCTGTATTGTTTTTGTGAGGATTTATGAAATATTTAGTACCAAATCTGACAATGTTGTCCGATATAACGTAGACGTGTTTCCGACCCTTTGGAGTAGTTTTGTTGTTCAAATGACTCCTCATCCCTATATTTCATGTCTTTGTTAACAAATGACTTAATATTCTTTATTTTGTTTTTATTTGTAGCTTTTTACCACACACACGGAATGCCATTATAAAAATAAAGAGGTTTGAACATGATGCCCCGGCCTTGTGTTTTTATAGCCTGGTGTTCTATGGTTAAACGGCTGACATCTTCGTTCCGTATGAAGAGAGGCAGTACAGGGCGCCTACAGGCTGACTATACTGGACGCCCTTGAATGCTTTTTCATTGGTTCATATTAGTCTTTTGTTCCGAAAATAAAGTAAAGTTTTACGGTAACTAAGGTGAGAGTGGGTGAATTTTTCTGGTATTACTCTTCGGTTTTCTGCAATTACCCGGAATGCAATGGCGTCCTACTGCTTTTAGTACATATGATCAAACGCAAACCAACGAAACACAAAATGTTATGAGTTTGCCATAAAGCATGAAATATAAATATTCAATCGCCCGTGTCCTTTATTATATATTCCTTCGACACACAAACAAATCACTTACAAGAAAATGACTTGGCGTGCACTGCCTACATAGATACATGTAAGACATAACTTCTGATATAGTTTGGGGCGAGAAAATTAAAAGTAACAAAAACACACCACACCTGATGGCATCTTTAAATAATATTCGAAATTGATAATGTTTGACTATATTGTTGTTAAGTTCCTGTCATCAAACAAAAGCTAAGGCAGCACTTGTGTCCATGCCCAATCTGCTAAAGAAAGATGCAATAATTACCTTTACAGGACCAGCAAATATTATCTCCGACTTTCTGAAAAAAAGAGGAAATTTGACACAAATACATCTTTATTTTTTTTTATACAAAATAATATTTGTTAAAATCTTACAAATGATTGTAAACATACCGTATCAGATCGTATCATATAACAGAAATGACGTTACAGTTTAATATATTAATTTTAAAATTAAATATAGGCCCTAAATTATTTTTAAATTAAAAAAAATAAAAACAAAATTTAAAAAATTTAAAACATATAATTTCTATTCATTATTTTTTAATAATTAACATTTTTAATGATTTTTTTTTATATTAAAGAAAAATAATTTTTAATGAAAAATAATAATTTTTAATAAAACATAAATTCCATTTAAAATTGTAATATTTGAATGAAGCTCAAGTATCACTTTTTCATTATCCTATTCAGAAGCGTGTTTTATGTTAAATCTCTTTAAGCAATAATCAATGCAAAACATTTTAAACAATAATCAGTGCAAAACATTTTACAAAGTGTTGCCGGTAGAAGTAATCATGTATTTATTTATTTATTTATTCATCCGATGTTAGATCGGCAGGATTAAATCCCAATTACAGATCATTGGCCAGCATTATTGTGGGAGGAAAACCTGGGCAGTAAATTAACCCAGAAAACCCACGACCTTCCGCTGATTGCTGGCATACCAACCCACATTCGGCCCGCGGAATCGAACCGCGACACCAGAGGTGAGGGGGATATGTGGGCCAGAGCATATGCTCTAGACCACTCCGCCACGGAGGCCCCTGTCTATGGCGTAATGTATGATTCTAGCTGTATTATATAAGCATGTATTTGTTTACCTGTATATGTTGACGCTATGATTCTAGCTGTTTTATAAAAATCATGTATTTGTTTACCTGTATATGTTGATGTTATGAGCCTAGCTGTTTGGTGAAAATCATGTCTTTGTTTACCTGTAAATGTTGATGTTATGATTCTAGCTGTGTTATAAAAATCATTTATTTGTTTCAAATTTATCTGACGATGTTATGATCTTTGCTGTGGTATAAAAATCATGTATTTGTTTATCGTCATCTTCGCATGCTATGATTCTAGCTGTGTTATAAAAATCATGTATTTCTTTACCTTTATCTTGTGTTGTTATGATCCGAACTGTGGTATCAAAATATCGTGTATTTGTTTACCTTTATTTTTGGTTTATATTATTCTAGCTATGTTATAAAAATCATGTATTTGTTTACCTGTATCTGGTGATTCTATGATACTAGCTGTGTTACAAAAATCATGCATTTCTTTAAAAACTGCAGCCCCTCTCTATGCATATTAACCATATGAAACCATTCAACTTTTTGTTTTGACACCTGTGGTGCACATATTTGTATATATAGACATCCTCATGTATAATAGTCATTCCCAAGGAAGCAGCAATTTTTATTTTGCGCGGCTCTGTGTGCACAGGACGGGGACCAAACAAGGAAGCTATTAACTTTTAATGACAATTCAAATAAATTTAAAATTCTCTTCTAGGGGCCTATTTCTAGTTTTTCAAATGTATGTATCGTGTGTATTATAAACTGTAAATAGACTAAATTAGTTTTTATTTAAATATTATTCTTTCCGTTCTATATCTGTTATTATTATATTGTTATTATGAGGATTGTTTTGTTGAAAAGCTATTTATTGTTAAAATATGGTAATGTTTTGTATTAAAAAAAAGAATTATTGTAAAGTATATATACATGAAAATAAACATTGTGATTGACCGGCTACGAAATCCATACCAGGAAAGCGGCCATTAAACCACGATTTCAAACATAATAGTCATAAGTTTAATTTAGAAACGGTGCTAGCATCTGCTCCGAAAGGCTGCTTGTCACTAAATGTGCAATTTGTATAACATCAAAATCTGGTTATGTTTACTATCCCTGCTTCTAAATGCCACCCAGAGAAATTACTATATATTTTCCAAAAATCAACAGAGTGAAATAACGTTTTCTGAACTTAATTGTGATTTGACTAAGACAGAGTCATATTATCCTTACATTAGCGAAAATATTGTTAGCAGGCAATATGTTTACATGTGTTTATTTTACCAGTACTTAATTTTATATAAAAGTGTTATTGCAATGAAATGCTTACCTTAATTTTTAGGTACGAAAATAATTCATCATGCACATTGGGAACAGATCTATCTTTCGCATCGATAGAACACATAATTAACACCTGTAAGAAAAAGTTTGTAAAATAGTTCTGTGAAATGTTTCTAGATTTAGATATGTAGAAGAAAAATAGTTTATCCTGTGGGTGGTGAACACATAACACATAACACGGATGGCAAGCCGTTGCATCACTTTTACCTTTATTCTACATATGTCGAATTAGTTTTGCTTTTATTGTGCTTATGTACAATTCTTTTCCACTTTTCCACTATTTTTTACTTTCTACATATGTTGAACAAAATTCTAGATATGTAAAATAAATATTTATTTTACATATGTGAAATTGTTTTTCACACAAGTGAAAATCTTTTCAACATATGGGAAATTATTTTCTACATAAGTAATATAAAGCACCAAAACCTAACTATTTCACAAATGTGGAAAAGAATTTCACTTATGTAAAATAAACTTTTATTTTAGATATGTACAAAAGAGTTCCACTGATCCAAAAACTGAAAAATGATTTCTCCCTCAAGCAATGGACCGTATCCAATTTTCATTCGTACTCCTATTGTCTTGTGTAGACTTTTAAGACGAATGCTAAATCGATAGGCATATATTCCAGACGCTGTGCAAGTTTAGCTTCAGCAGGGCACGCTCCAAAGTCAATTTGAGTAGAAAATGGTCAACTGTATCCAGATTACAACAACAACAAAAGAAAACACAGACAATGACCTACATGTTGTATACAAGTCGAAAACTCCCATACGTTTAGCCAGCCAACAATACAAAACCATGCATTTTTTTATGAAAAGTGCCAATTAAGGTGACAAATAAAGAGTGAATATTAGGCGACGGGTTTATTCTTATTCTGTACTTTTATTGTAGACTACATCATTTTATCTTCCTCATGAATCAGGCATAGTAATGCTCCTTACATAATCCCTCGAAATTGTAGGCCTATAAAACAATTATAGTTTCCCTCGTTTATTCTTCGCTAAAAAATAAATGCTTTGCGAAATGCAGAGGGCCGATGTCCTTCTGATCAGATTGTACGTTTTGGGAAAATTCATTGCCGCTAAATAAAGAGTGTGAGGGAGAAGTCTGTTATTGAGGTCGTGGATGTTTTTATATCACATATCTACAAAAGATTTCCACTTACGTTTTATTTTACACAAGTGAAAAAGATATCAGCATATGTTGAATTAAGGCTTATTTTACATATGTAGAATTCTTTATCACATATGTTGAATTCTTTTTTACATAAGTGAAATTCCTTTCAACATATGTAAAATAAATAATTAATTTTACATATGTGAAACAGAATTTTACATCTGTGAAAAAGAATTTTATATATGTGGAAAAGAATTTTACATATGTGAGAAAGAATTTCACATATGTGTAAGCTCGACGCCTGCTGGATTCTGGTTTCTTGTGGCTGAAGTTTGTTATGATATGTTAACTCAAACAGGTTAATACTACTAATATTACACATTAACTCACTTCGTTTTTCTTTAAAAGGTTTTTTATACAAGGACCAAGGGGACAGCAATTGAACACAGACTATTTGGGACCAGGAGAGGCGCTTCAAAGTAGACTATTTCAGGACAAATTTACTCACGGTTTCTCCGTTATGTCTGCCTCTGATCTGTATTGACGATGTTAAGGAGCTGCTGGGTTCAAGGATCGCGAACATTTTAAACTCCGGTACTGTGATTTCAGTCGGCAATTGATGAGGAACTGGATTAAACAAAATGATTGGACTTGTATTTACATGCATATGAACAAGTGCCATACGCAATTTACTGGACATCATAGCCCAACATTTTAACAGCAAGTGGAATGACATCACTGGGTATGTTGACAACTCAGACGAATACAATTACAATCCTTTTAAAGTTGTTCAATAGTTCATTTCAAATTTACTTTTGACATTTAATTTTTTCTCTCGCTGCTTCCACAGCGGCGCTTTCAACATTTTGGTTGTGCTAGTGTCAATCATTGTTGGATAACACCCCTGCCATATAAGTGAATTACCCTTAAGCACGACATAAAACACCAATCAACCAATCAATCAATCAATCAATCAAAGCGGTAAGAACTATTGTTCCTGCCGATGATACACTTCCGATGCCAATTTGAAAGTTATTGAAATTCGAAATTGCTACATGCTCCCATTTCTTCAATGTAAGTTAATTTGTGTTTTAAGTAGTCTCACCTTGTTTGGCCAAAGTTAAATGACCCCAATCTATTTTTGGAGATGCGAATGTTCGCACAACATTGTGTTTGGCGTTGGTGTTAGATTTTACACATAAGGTTACCATGACAATGGCGTGTACTCTGGTGTCAATTCCTGTTAACTTTGAGAGCAGCTCCGCAGATTCACGGTCAGCGTTTTCTGGCTTGGCAAAATGCGCTGAGACACTGAAATCCACCCTTTTGCTTGTTAAACCATTGCTGGAGTTTGATAGAGCTATGGACTGTAAGTAAAGATATAATCAAAATACGGAGATAAAACACTGAATGCATAAGAAAAAAAATCAACGTACATCTTATTAGGTCAATAGATGCTTTCATAGTGATTTACGTTACAAAAAAACTGTGATTAGAATAAAGGGATAAGAAACATCGCTTCCCTTCGAATGGGATACCCGTGAATGTGTAACTCTGCCAGCATGTTCCTACAGCAGCTGCACATTGTCCCATTCTATCGAAAAGAGAAATTACACAATTTAAAGTTAAACTCGAATTGTACCGAGCATATTCACCAATACGAATAAGAGGTCGCTCAAAAAGGGTTGTAGAGCTGAATTTGGCCTACTCATCTATCTGTTCACGATTACAACGATAAGGCCGAGTTGGCGGTTCCGCAGTTTGATTTGTATTGCGAACCCACACAGCGATCATGTTTATTACAGATTGGTTTATTTCGAATATATATTATTTTCACTAGTCGTTGTTAAGAAACGCCTTCAAATGATGAGCTTTCCTCTAAAAAAGCCTTAAAAGTAATCGAATTATGCATTGCCTGCTAGCCGAGTAAACCATTCACGCATCGCTGATCCAAGATAAAACTAACAATTGTTTGATTCAGTAGTAAAACCACAGCTCTTAAGGGTATTTATTGCACTTATACAAACGGCAAGGTAGCTCATCAGCAAAAGTCACACTGACACACTCAGGTCAGTTAGAAAGTTTTGTCTGTTTGGAAAAACAGTATTCCTCAGGTTCTTCATCAATATATAGTTCTCAGCCATACCGAGCAAGGGCATTGATTTTGTTCGTTTGCTTGATTAGTATTTAACGTATTACTCGAGGGTATTTCACTTTTATGACGACGCATTGTCCATTTCCCACTGGTCCTCCTTAAATACCGTGATTAACAGGGAGTAAAACATCATAAAAACCACCCCTGCGATTGCCGGACTCGAATCCGTGAACGGTACATCATAGTAGGATTAGTACGCGGACAAAACACGTGGCTCTGGCAATCGTAGGGGTGGTTTTTACGTGGTTTCCAACCCAATTGTCGAGTGTAATTAGGCAAGGAAGAGTTAAGTGGACATTCCGTCGTCATAAAAGTGGTTTCCTTCACCCATTGTGCTGGCACGTCGTCATATAAGTGAAATACCTTTGAGTAGGACGTTAAACCCCTACCAAACAAACAAACAAACACTGACCACGGGACAAGTAAAGTCCGGATATACACACAATTGCTTTTGGAAATTATTGGTCTTTTAAATTTACACGTAAAAATGTAAGACTGTAAATCTCATATAGAGTATATTGAAACTGCAGGTTACTTTGACACAAACACATTGTTAGGCCTACTAATACCGCGATGTTGGCCAGTCGAAAGGTTAATGAATTGACAATTAATTCTTCATAAATTTGTAGAAACGCTTCAATATCAATCCTGATATCGTTTGTTTGTTTGTTTGTTTGATTGGGGTTTAACGTCGTACTCAAGGCTATTTCATTTAAATGACGACGTGTCAGCCCAATAGGTGAAGGAAACCACCCTCGACACCACTGGCAACAAACAAAGACAGGACGGGACAAATACATTACAACAACAACAGGACGTATAGCACAGACACCACAAACAGATCGGCTTCTTGTTCTCCATTAGCTCTTGAGAGCACCAGGGCAACATGAAGCTCCCTCCAACCGCCCGCCCTGATATCGTTCTTCCTCAAGTTTTAAGCCACTGCTTTGACAACAAAGCTTTAAAATGACCTTGACAGAGGTCAGGAGAGGTCGTGATCAGAAAATCCGATGCCAGGTGTGTGGATGACATTCATCCTGAATGTGTTGAGGAGTAGAAACGATTAGCAGCCATACCGACATGCTATCTTAGGTAGACATTACAAATAGCAATGCAGTTGCCCTTAAAACAAAAACAAATCTTACCTTTTTAAAAACCCGCGTTGCCTTTCGTGTGGAAATCTCGGAAGATTGGACACTGGCTCGTAAGTCTAATTCGCTTACTTGTGGAACAGTTCTGGCTGAAAAAATATATATTTCTTATTCATTGACAGTAAATTTAATGTCTTAGTTGATAAATAGAAAATATGATAATAAAGACATTGTGCCTAAGGAATGGATCATTTTGATCAGCTATTGAGCACTGGGGACTGACAAGCTTTATCTAGTTATATGCATAATGTTGGTTTGATATGGCGAGGTTATGGGTCATTTTGATGTAGACAACCGAGTCTGAAGGAAGCCTTTTCATCTTTAAGTCAAGGAAAACTCCCCTATATTTGTTTAGTTTTCGACCCGAGCTGATATGGCAGCGTTATTAAATCACTGAGTTTTGACGTAGTTTTCGAGTCAACTCATATGTGGACCTGATGATACGAACAGCATAAGTACGGAAAGCCTCGTTACCAGAATGATGAAATGATACTTGTTCTTTACAATCCTGAAGGCCAACGAATTTGGTGGATAAAACAAAAAAATATAAAATAAATAAATCAATATATATATAGATAAAAAAAATTAAATAAATAAATAAACATTAAATAAATGGAGCCGTGGCTTTTTATTTGAAAGGTCTTGCCATGCAGCATATTGTGATATAAATATTTTTATTGATCTAATTTCACAGTATGCGTACATTTTGAAAAGATGTATGCATTATACAATTATGGTCTTATGATCCACACAGATTTATACTCGAAAAGTCGTAATAGCTGAATGATCACGTGACGAATAAAAGTAAATTGACGATCACAAAATGGGATATAATTAAAAATGCTTACAATTATTACAAATATAGATTAGAAAATAACCCTGGAGTTGATTTAAATCATCAAAAAAGTCGTCAGTATTTACTGTTGGTTATTTCTACGAGTTTTCATCACATGGTTTGGTTTTAAAAGTTTCGGTTGAAATTTAACATTGTGTACGGTACTGTCTACTCAATGTTTAACAAAACTCTTGTCTAAGCGTTTGTTGAGAATACGATTTGTCTAATAGAATTCTAAGTAACTTGTTGAAGTGGAATCTAAACGATGGGATGATAACATAACAGACAAAACTGTATGTACTTCACACACCTATATTTATTGTCACGCAGCGTTGCAGTGCAGGTGATTAGCTTGGAAACGATGCTGACAGGGTTCTAAGCAATCAATATCTTGCCAGCTTGATCTTATTTTGGATATATACAAATATATTTGTAAAGGTAATAAGCTAGGGCTCACCTCTGCTTGAACATGATCCCATGACTGTGGCCTAACAAACCGGTTCACATTTCCCGTGAACCAATGGACTCGAGGAATTCAGTACATTCAATCATGGCGCGAATGCATCACTAGAGCAACTGAACAGATTGAACAAAAATGATATAGTTAAACAGAAAGAGAATAAGAATGCTTTGTTCGCAAGGATCCGAACCTAGACTCTTTGGTCAGTAAATTTATCCCCATTACTGAATGATAGAAAATGTTGAAGATGTTCAAGTATTGTGGTATGGATATTCTACCATACAACTTAACTATGTTACCTTCACCATTCTATAAAGTTGTTGGTTGTTTTTGTCTTAAATTTATTTGGCAATGGTTTTCGAATGTAGGAGAATGATTTCATTGGTTCATTGATGGTATGTGTAATCATAAATGCTGTGCTCGAATTCGCAAAACAGCAGACAAATGAGATTGAATCGAAACTAATTGAAATTGTACAGACGAAAGATGCCGGTGCATTCCAAAAAGAAAGACTATAATGGAAGGGAGATAATCAATCGTTCGAATAACAGATGTCATATCACCACGCCATTTTCTCAAACCTATTTCTTGTTGCTGTTTCTTCTTCCCACAATGCAGATATTCGGTATATTTAAACATATACACGTTCATCTTTTCGCTAACTAGTTAACTAAATAATAAATAGATGTTTTTTATAACGCCCAAAATGAACAAAACTTCTCGAATGCTATATCTTTTGAGAGCGCATTTGAATTGCTAACTCTTGTCAATTTATTTAAATTTAAATGCATTATAATCAATCGGCAAACTTTGGTCATTTCGATTAGTTTATTTAATAATACTGCACAATACGGGCGAAGTTTGACCAGATAACAGCATTTCATACTTTTAATTGTCAGTTATAAGCTCGTACTATTACCGAAGTCATAATAATGGAGAATGAGATATACGAAATATCTGTACAAATGCCAGAGGTTCGGGTACGACTTTTATCATGGGGCACTGAATTGTTTCTTACAGTTAAACATTTTTTCGGAAGCTACAGAAATCAGGAATGGCGAAAAAATTGTGGAGCTTATATCAATGATTTTTCCTGTTTGTGTCCAATGTAGAAACAGAGCATATTATAAAGTAAGCCTTGAATTATTGATTGGACTTTTTTCGTCAATTTAAGTTATGAAATAAATACAGTCTCATGGTACTCAGTTATTTTAAAAAAATCCATTTTACTATAAATTATTTACTTTACAAAGTGTTGTGTGCAGAAGATGTGATCTAATACGCTGGACTACAATGTGATCTCGGAGTATATAGTTGTTGCATTACCATAAGATAAGAGAAAAGCAACGTCAAAGCTAGCACAAAAATACGACACCAAAAGCAACAATGCTTTAAAAACAATGTCAAAAGCAGCGACGGCTTTTGCAACTAAAACCCAGGAATTATTCCTTGTTACTTACTGTCTGCTGATTTATCAGCCTTTAACATGACAAAAATTCCAGAATCTGATGCGAATATCGGTTAGTATTTTTGACATAGCCGTGATTCAGTGGTAAGCGTGTCACACTACTGATGCACCTTTGATGTATGGCTCACCGGTTTGAGTCCAATTGTCTACCAAATGTATGTGAGGTAGTTACACCCAGTGGCTCCCGTAATTGTGGGAGCGGTTTTACCAGTTTTTCATCGTTATTACTTACGGCAAAGTGACAAATGGTCAATCCGTGGTGACATAAGCGAAACACTCTTCAGCACGCCGTTTAACATCAAACATTTTCAAAGGTGTGAATAAGGTTGACCAAAGGATGCGAGATCTTTGCCATCTTGCTGATACAGGGATATAACAAAACGTGCATGCGTTTCGATTGCAATCAAATTTTAATACTACATTGCTGGTAGCGAATATCTACAAAGTTGTGTTCATAATTCTAAAATTGAAAAATGTAACGGCGAGATCACGCTAAAGCAAGTGTAATTGAATAAACTGAGAGGTATAGATAATTCATCATCAAGACTGACAAAACTATATCTTAACTGAAAGTGAATATTACTTTATTCTCGTTAATTTAGATTGAACAGATTCTAGTTTTGACAATTGTGCAGGCTGACCCCCGTCCGGGGATCGAAAGTTATCTAAAAATAACGGAAATACTGTATCTTAAATGATTTAAATAAATATTAAAATATCCACATGCTTTAAATATATAAGGATTAAACAGACACATATTTATTAAAATAAAACAATTTAAGAATTGTACTATACTTTTCAAGTCACACAGCCCAAATCTTGGTGCTTATAACATAACCAATTTACCCAATCAAGTAAAAAATATATCTGCCTACAGCAGCCTTATAACGAAGCTGGGCTCGCAAATAACCGCTGTTGAAATACAAAAATCTACCCACATTTTGACCAAAAAT
>JARFOD010155380.1:0-12271 GCA_031763545.1 Mopalia muscosa | reverse complement strand
TGGACCTGCTTCATCACAGATCATTTGAAAGACATGAAAGTGAACACAATTTATTTAGGATAGCCTTAAAGACAACCATCCTTAATTTAAAAAGTACTGGTGGGGGACTATGGATTGCCCTGCAATACTTCATGCTTGTTAATGTTGGAATACACTGTTGTCATATAAGTGAACAGGGCAGTTTCTAGAAAAATTACCCATGTTTCTCTTCCAAATTCCTCCGACCATAATCAGGGTTATAGCTTGATTTTAACAGGAATTTATGAAAATAGTAATATATTGAAATTAATTTGGGCTTGGAATAGTTTGGGCGCCTATACATTTTTCATAACTAAAATGGCTCTGGATACTGCTCTGGTCAAAAACTTTGAGTTGGGCACAGCATGAAACAATTATCAATCAGTGGTTAGTACACATTAAACTTGTAAGTTTGTAACAGATGATGAGCAACTTCAATTAATTACAAAACTATATTTTAATGACCATATGTCATCATGGAACAGTGTGCCTCAGAAAATCTCGCCATAAATCATCTTAGTGAAATACCCTTGAGTACGACATTATACCCCAGTCAAACAAACAACCCCAACAATGTTTTACTTATTTTTCTTGCTTCTTCTTTTCATGTAGTCAATTGTTGAAGGACCCTCAAGTGTTGTTTGCTGGTTATAAAATGCCCCACCCCTTGGAGCACAAGTTTGTCGTTAGGATACAGACAACACCTGACTACAGCCCTCAGGAGGCCATTACCAATGCTATTACAGATCTCATCAGTGAAGTCTCATTGTTGGAAGAAAGATTTAAGGTCAGCATATTTTGATACCCTAAATAACTTAAACTTTTGTCCATACAATTACTAATTCGGAAGTTACATATATGTAAACTTTGTATTGAGTATTGAAGTAATGACCCATTTCCATGTAATTCAATTATATGTAGGTCACCTGTCAGGTGCATCTCTGATTTCATGGTTAGTGTCTCTGACTTGTGATCCTCCATCGGTGTACGGCTTACAAGTTTGAGTTCTTCAGGTATATTTGATGGAGTTGCAATCCCCTAATAGTTGGGTGGTTTTTATGAGGTAGTCCACAGTATTCACTATTCACCTGAGAAAGGCTGCGGCATGTTGCCCGAAAACTTGTTACTTGTATAGTAAATGGTTACATGTACTAGCTCAGGAGTTCGTGTTTTGATTCAAAATTTACACGTAATACAACCCACATGTGATTCTCAAACAATATATCATTTGGAATATTGTTGATAAAACTTAAAGTTTATTACACTGATCACTGTTTCGTTTGCAGTGGGGCGGGAGGGAGCTCCATATTGCACTGGTGCTCTCAGAGCTAAAGGGGAACAGGAGGCTGATCTGTTTGTCCTGTCTTGTCTTTGTTGCCAGTGGTGTTGAGGGTGTTTTCCTTCACCATTGGGCTGGCATGTTGTCATGTAAATGAAATACCCTTGAGTATCTTGTTAAACCCCAATTAAATATACATTATTTACAGTGGTTTCTATGTTATTTTTCTTAAAGAATATCATCCCAGGTCATCTTGATGGCCTGGTAATAAACAGTTACTGTTTAACTCATACGGTGAATTATTTTGCTGAGTACACTAATGTATTACTGTACATGTGTCATTTATTACACTTTTCATGATCATGATATCATTTCTGATTTTTTTTTTTTTCTGTCTTAACAGGAAGCTGTAAAAGAAAAACAAGAAGGAGAATGAGCATTGTACCATGGAATGTTGTTTCACTCTGTTGACAGTAGATCTTTATCACCAAGACGTGTTGACCAAAAAGCTTAAAACCTGTGAACAATATATCAGTTAATAATTATTTCATGTACATAGTGGATATTTTTTCTTTGGTATCAAACACAATGCTTGCTCAGCTCCAATCCGTAGCAGGCATGTTCATTTCCGGCTAGAAGAGGATTGGCCTTGTGAATAACTCACTTGTATCATGGTACCAGCAGCTGTGGCTTAGTGGTAGCGCGTGCTATCTAACCCTGCTTCGATGTACCATTCACAGGATCAAGAAAGCGTGTCTGCCATCAGGTATATGAGACATACATTGTGGCTCCGGTAATCAGGAGGATGTTTTTTTTTTTACATGTCCTCCCAGTTTTACATCCTAATAAGGCAAGGTGCAGTGTGAAGTGGACAATCCACATCATGCAAGTGAAACACCCTTGAGTACGACGTTAAACCCAAATCAAATACCAAACACTTATATCATGGAGACATTTTGTTGTAGTTGTAGTAATGTTTGCTGCTTAAAATAGGCTGTACAGCCCATTGATCAGTTGAATTGTCTTGGCATCATTTCAGAATGACTTATCACTTTATCAGGTCATGTGTTCTGGAAATCTTGGTCATCATTATATCTGGGAAGAGCAGTTTCATTGTCCATTATCCATCAGGGCCCTGGCTTAGTGGTTAGTGTGTGTGCGCTTACTTATCCTTCTTGATTTACCATTCACAGGATTGGGATCCATCTGTCAACCCTCAGGTATAGAAGTGTCACAAGATAGGACTCCTGCAATCATGGGGCCCTGTGAGGGAGCAGGTGGGCCATGGCCCTGCAGAATACCCGTGGCTTCCTCGGTCGATCGTAAAAGGCGAGAAAAGAGGTTGCTTTCTGTTGCCCTGGTGTTCGCAGAGCTAAAGGGTAACGGGAAGCTGTATTTGTGTCCGTCATCATATAAGTGAAATACCCTTGAGTCGACGTTAAATGCCAATCAAACAAACAAACAAGCAATCATGGGGGTGGTTTTTACGGGGTTTACGCAGTTATTAGGAAGAAACAGTATGAAGTGGACACTCGTTATATAAGCGAAATACTCTTGAGTATGACATTAAAAACCAATCAAACAAACAAACCAATGTCCATTATTAACAGAAAGAAGTATTTATCTCAGGAAATGAATAATTAAATTATCTAATTGCCATTTGTACTGTTGCTCAGGTGATCTTCTGCTTGAAGATACGAAGTTCATCTGACTGTTTATTCCACGCTGTGTTGGATTATTAGACATGCAAGTCTTGTTTTCCTCTACTTGTCAGAATCCCAAGTGCCTCATCTATAATATTGTCACTAAGTTTTGAATACCTATCTTCAGAGGCATTTTTTGTGATGCTGTTGTGTGCAGCTTAATGTTTGGAAAGGAAATGGGCATCTTTTTAATTTTCCAATCATGTTAAAACTATAAAGAATGTAGGGGGTACTACTGGTACCTGAAAGTAGAGTATATTACATGTGTTAATTTGATTATTCAATTCACTATAAAGGGAGATAACTATTATTACTTCCCTTGTTTATGGGAACTCTCTCGTGTTGAGGAGAGACCAGGTTGTTGTCACAGTGTGATGTAGAAAATACGTGAAAATATCGCAGATCACATGACGTGACAAAAATGCCCTATTAGATCATGTTATCTTTTGGTTCCTTGTCATTGTTGTTTTGTTTGATTGGACCACATCCTGTGATTCACTCATATAGCTGAGGGTCGACAGACAGACTCGATTCTGTGAACGAAGAAGACTCAGAAAGCGCACTTGCTAACCACTTAACCACGTCCGTGGGCCTTTTCCTTGCTAAGAGTCTCGTGCAATGGTGGTTTCCTTCACACAATGTGCCGGTACATGTACCTGTTAAATGAGGGAAATAACATAATCATAAATATGTTAAACTTCAAACATACAGACTGTTCAGTAATGCTATTAAAACAAATGAGAGAGAAATGTTATATTAAATTCTAAATACTCCCATTCCAACTTGAAATGCAAACAATCTTTCTTTAATTTATGCCCATAACTTCTGTCTGTATTTTACACGAAAAAGTGAAATGTTTATTCTTGGATAATATAATCATCATAAATGTTGGTCATGAACTGGTTCAATTACATAGATGTTCAAACCATACCATTTTAGAAGGCTATAGAATATTTATTATTCATTCATCACTATGTGTATGGCAAATGTATATAGCACTTTCATTTCATTGAGATAATACACATCATCCCATTTAGTAACATCTTGTCTCTTTGTTATTTTTGTAATTAACGGATCATTTGATTATTCAATGGTTGATTTGTTATACATCTTGTCAAATGATATAAAGACATCTGCTAAATTGATAATTGATGAAATGTTTTGTTACAACAAAAAACATGACATGATTTTATAAGCCTCTAAAACAGGTTCATATGCATGTCATTTATGTTTATTTTATGGTATAAGAAAAAATAATTGAACAGGATCCGGTTGTTCAAAGGTCCTTTAGCCGAACAGCCAGTTAGATGGCATCCTGTCACAAAAAGAAATGGACGTCACGTCTTAATAGAAATTCATTGTTACACGTCATCTTACAGACCTTTAACTTAACTGAGCTTTGAACAACCAGCCCCAGGGGATTGCAAGATATACTGTTAACGGTGAAGTACACCTCAAAATTAAGCGGTGCAGAGTATGCAGAGCAGTTTACAAAGCTGATATTCAGGGAGCGTAAACAGTTTTCTATTCCTTGTCACTGTCCCAAGGGGAATTCAAAAGAATGGTGGATTATAAGGCAAGGAACAACTTTACAAATTGATTTTTAAATCCATAAGACGCTGTCCATACTAAGATGTTCCTTGTCTTATGATACTTTCAGCTTCCAAATGCCACTAAAACAAGCTATGGTGGACTATTTATGCCATTGATTTAAGTCGTTAAATTAAGTATGACAGTTAAATGACCTTGTAATACGTGAATAATATTTAACAATACCCTAAACCACCTCAAATTTGTTTGTGAACAATTCTTAAATTTTTGCCAGTTGTGACAATATTCCAGCTTGTATTCATTAAACAAATTGATTTTTTCTGAGAAAATTTGATATTTTCTAACTGAATAATATTTCACTTCTATGACGACGTGCCAGCCCAATGGGTGAAGGAAACCACCCTCGACATCACTGGCAAGAAACAAAGACAGGAATGGACAAATACAGGATGACAACAACATGACACGATACAGACACCACAAACAGATCGGTTTCCTGTTCCCCTTTAGCTCTGAGAGCACCAGGGCAACATGAAGCTCCCTCCAACCCTCCTCCCTGCAATTGAAGGTGACTCTGTCATGTACATGTACCTGAGGTTTGTTTGTTTGTTTGTTTGATTGATGATTAACATTATACTCAAGGGTATTTCACTCATATGACAGCGGATTGTCCACTTCACACTGTACACAGCCTTATTACGGTGGAAAACCAGGAGGAAACTTCGTAAAAACCTCCCCCACGATTGTCGAAGCCACAACATGTGACTCGCTCATATACCTGATGGTCGAAATGTACCTGAGGTTGACAAAGGAACATGAACCTGTGACGGTACATGGAAGGAGAATCAGTAGTCCAACTCGATAAACACTGAACCACGGCACCCCAGTTAAGGGCTGGGTGTTTAATGTTACACTATAGGGCATTTCACACTTATGGTTACATTGGATTGCTGGTTTTCAGTGAAAAGAAAAACTCCAAAAGTCCCCAAAAATGAACTGCATGTAAGCCTACACAGAATAAAAGAAGTAAAACTAAGATTGATCAAAAAAGGGTGTTTGACTTATTGGGATAAATTAACGTCATACGTCAAGGGTATTTCACTTATATGGCAACAGGTTGTCAATGCCTTGTTTTACGATGATGGAAAACTGAGTGGAAACCTCATAAAAAACCACCCTTGTGATTGCCGTAGCCACATCGTGTGACGCCCTCATATATTTGGGGCCAACAGGTGGTTTCAAACCTGTGATTGGAGCATCCAAATAGAATGTAAGGATATAAGGCCAACACACTAACCACCAAATCACAACCTCTGGGGCCACTTTCACAAAATGTCATACAACAAAAAAATATCGTACAATATTTTTACGCCATAGTTTAACATGACGTAATTTTATGGTACGATATTTATTTGTTGTACGACATATTGTGAAAGTGGCCCCATGCCCTGAATACAGAGAAAAATATTTTGTTCGCGTTTTCTGCAAAAGGGCACATCTGGAAGCCATTTGCAAAGAAGGAATAATCAAGGAAAAGCTGCGTTTATCAACGCACAATCTTCCTCTCACACATCAGATAATGTAAACATTGATCATGTCAGACATTAATTGCCCGGGTTTAATGCCCTCCAATAAACAGCTGTTGATAAAACGAAATCTGAACTAACCCAACAACTGATAAAACAAAATTTGAGATCATGAAAGAGTTTAAGTTACATGGACCAGAGCTTTATTTCTAATCAACTTCAATACAAATATTACATGGCCCTGTTTCATACAAACACCACCCAGTTACCCACCAGCCTTACAAGTTACTCAAGGGTACATGTACTTTGTCCTTTTTGATGTCATAGGAATATAAATTAATGCTCAGAAATCCAGGTGCACTTTGAGACAATATTGTGGTTTTTTGTTCCCTAAAGTGCTATTTTTTGTAATTTATTTTCTTCTCTTGCATCAATTTTCACATGCAAGACTTTATCTGATAAGAAATCTCTACCTAAGAATCATAAAGGCGTTTATGAGAAGCCAGGTCAACGTACCCTAGTGGAGGAACACATGGGTGCCGGCATAAGAAACTTGAAACGTGAGAGACATCCCATCGTTATATTTCAAAGATTCAGCCTTTGGCAAAATCTGTCTTTTTAAAGCAAAAAAGTCATAAACTTTATTTAGCAGTTGTTTATCAGTTCTCCCAAAACCTATGAATAGTATTAAAACTTAGCCAATGGCACACAACTCCACATGTATCTTGGGCGTACTGTTCATGTTACATGTTTAAAAGGAATGTAATATGATTCTTATTATTAAACGGTCAGAAAGACGGAATACCCAGGTGCAGGTCATATACAGAAAACATCTCAAGACTTTAATTTAAAAACTGAGGCTGTGAAAAATGTTTTAAATTACTGTAAGCAGTCCACAGTTTGATCTGAATTATTTATAGATTGACTTGATGTAATTGTCTCTAAACTAAATGTAATATAATTACCCTCGGCTTCCGCAGAGGGGTGTCCACCCATCCTTTGGGCACCCAGAATTGAAAAATTACCTCATTTGAACACCCTGTTTCAAGAAACTTTAATATGCAGGAGATATGGAAACTGTCAAAATTGGACACCCAATTACTTAAAAAGTGGAGCAAAATAACTTTTTTGGACATTATACTTTTGATTTCTGGCTATGCCCCTGAATGTATCACAGGATTAATACAAATCTCTATCTTTATGACACAAGTTTGCATTGAACCTAGTTAAATTAACACAATGTTCCAAAACTACAATAAGATTCTCAATGTAAGGAAAGTAGACACCAAACCTCTTCAATAGGTTCCTAAGCGGACCCGCCCAAAATGCATTGTCGCTTGTGTAAAATGTATTGTGCACATGAAATTTTTTGTGACAAATTTATTATGTACATAAAATATTGCGTCACAAATTCATTGTGCACATAGAATATGTTGTGACAAATTTACTGTGCACATAAAATATTATGTCCCGAATTCATCATGTACATAAAATTTTATGTCACAAATTTATTGTGCATATAAATTTACGTCAAAAATTCATTATGCACATAAAATATTATGTCCCGAATTTATCATGCACATAAAATATGTCACAAATTGACTGTGCACATAAAATATTATGTCCCGAATTCATCGTTCAACACAACATATTACATCACAAATTTATTGTGCAAGTGTGATAGAGCATGATCAAGATTTTTTTTTTAACTGAAAACTTTATTCCTGACACTAACTCTGGTTTCTGTTCATATATTTTCCATGAGTGAAATCAGGCAATACAGGGGGAGTTTTATAAAACTACATTATATCTGGCATCATTAGATTTGTATCTATAATAAACATTTGTGTTTGAAGACTGACAAGGCTTGTGCCAGGAGTATACATTAGTAAACTCCAGATTTTATACAAAATGTAAAACCGGAAGTTCAAACCACTACACATTTTACCATATTATGAGTTATTCTAGAATTTGTTTATAAAGGCTATAAACACATGTAAACTCTACACATTATTCTGACATGAAAGTCAATACAATTCTGTAGTTGTGCAGGAAATGGTAAATCACCAAATAATTTTCTTAACTGTAAGCTACTTACAGCATAAAATAATATTTTTTCAGGACAAACAGGCATCAGTCTGAAAGCGTCTTTTGCTGGCATATTTTCAAGCTAGCGACTTCACAAACATTCGTGATGGCAAATGAACAGTGATTGAAATTTCCCTCCCCCTCCCCCCCCTATAATAGCGGCAGAAAAACATCCGTTAGAATTTTAGGTAGTTATCAAATGTTTATAAGATTGAAGCATTTTTCTGATAGGATACACCGAGATCATAAAAGATACAAAAAAATCGTGACATCAAACCCAGGAAGCACCGCCAAGAGTCTAGACGAACAAGACTCATATTCGGCAAATAAAGTGACATTTTATAATCTCTATAAACAAATCTTCCTAAACTGAACTGTGATATCACCAGTTATTTATTAAGCAAATAAATTATATGTTTATTAAAACAGCAGGGCACCAAAATTGGCAGTAACAAATGACTTTTGCTCTGGGTGCCATGTTGAAGATAAAAATGTTTTACAGAGGCAGTGCTGCTCATTATTACAACTGTGACCAACTCTAGTGAGGCCCCTGAACATGGACTTTTATATAGCCAATTCTTGTAAGGTCCACTGTGGTACAGCCTGTTCCAATATGGCCCACTCTTGTAGCCCATCAACAACTCTCATACTTCCAACTATTGTACAGCAGACTATGACATACATGTACTCTATTATAAAATGCCCCACTCTAATATGCCCTATCTCGTAAACTTCACTGTTATATGCCCCACTCTAATGCAGCACTCTAGTTCACCCCACTCTAATACATGTATGCCCCATTCTTATACACCCAAATCTAGTACACCCCACTCTAATATGACCCATTTTTATACACCCCACTTTGGATGCCCTAGTATGCCCCACTCTAATATGCCCCATTCTTATACACCCCACTCCATTACACCAATTCTAATAAGCCCCATTCTTATATGCCCCATTATTGTACACTTACTCTAATATGCCCCGTGCTTGTACACTGACTCTGATATATATGCCCCATTCTAATATGCCTCACTCCAGTACACCAACTCTAATATGTCCCATTCTAGTATGCCACACTTTTGTACACACCGCTTTTGTATGCTCCACTCTTATATGCCTCACTCTAGTAAACCCCACTGCAATATGCCAGATTATACTCCACTCTAGTAGGCTCCGCTCTAGTATATCCCATACTCTTACATTTCACTCTCATGAGTTTTATTGAGGACCAACAGAAAACAGAAAATACAATTAACTTGTATTAAATGTAAACTTGTAAATTTTTTACTTCTTTTTGTCGTTGCTGCTTTTTATCCTTTGCAACTCGCTTCCTCTGAATTTCAATTCATATATTGTTGACAGTCAGTAAATTATATATTGCCTATTCCTTTTAAAGGAGTTTACATCCTTGGTGTATTGTTTTATAATATTAAACAATACACCAAGGATGTAAACTCAATACATTTAAATTACAGAGAAGCTAAAACCCAAACTATCATATTTAGATCAGGTTATCAGAGAACATAACTCTCTGCTGACACTAAACCCAAACAAACATGGCTCTAGATTGATTATAAGAGATCTGTTTATTCAGTTTATCAGGCTTATAGAGTTAGAAGATGTAAACAATTCATGACAGTTCTGATTTGTGTGTGTGTGGACTGAGGGACCTAATGGAAACATTTTGTGTTTATAGGAAAGGCTCATTCATCAAATTGTGGAAGGATAGAATTGAGTTTGAAAACAAACAACTTCTACACATATAAGTCATTTAGAATCCAGGCAATGAATAAATCAAATAAATTATAAGATATTCTAAGACGGATACCAAAGGATGAATCATCACTGGAACAAAGACATATTAACATCAAACCCTAGAGTATTTCGTCACACTCAAAGGTTTTTCACCATAGATTGTCCACTTCACATTGTTCCTTGCCTAATTACAGTGAAACATCTTAATGGAATCTTGCAAAAAACACTCCTGTGATTGACGGAGCCACATCATGTGACTCACTGATATGCCAGTTTCTTAAAAAGTGAACCAAAATAACAATTTTGTGCATCGTACGTTTGATTTCTGGCTAAGCCTGTGCAGGGATTTTGATCGGGTTTAAAACCTAAGAATCGTACCACATAAACCCTCTGATATAACTTAATCAATGGGTTTCAATCTTGAGTTGTTATGGGGAACCTATGTACACCTAGAGAGAAATTGATGATGGTTATTCAGGGCAGTTTCTAGAAAAATTCCTGAGGTTCCTATCACAAAATCTTCAGACAATAATCCGTTCTGTAATAATAGTTCAATAATAGTTCTGATTCCGCTTTTACCTTGACTTTAACAGGAATTGATGAAACTAGTAATATATTGACATTAATTTGGGCTTGAAATATTTTGTGTGCCAATACGTTTTCCGTAACTAAAATGGCTCTGGATACTGCCTTGGTAATGGCTGTTTTAACATCTACTATTAGTATTATAAGTACATGTACCGTAGATGTCAGAAAATAGCTAAATGGAGCCTACTTAACAGTATCTTCTTCTAGCCGGAATAAAAATAGAGAGAAATCTGTTAACATAACACCCAGAAAGTGACATGATTGATCTACAGGGAGAGTGAGAAAAAAAAGGAAAGAAAACAGAAATAGACAAGAAACTGAGAGTTATCTGGCTAGATAAAGGAATCTAAAAGCTATGTAGACCTCCATTGAGATTTACACCATCATTTTCATTGATTTTCTAATTGGTCTTTCATGTGGAGCTGAAGTTCTTTCCAAGTTTGTGCTCAAAATTACCTTTTCTAAATTCTAATCTGAAAGAATAAAATCATACGTCCTTCATTTCGACTTTATGATATGAAGAAGACATTGCCAGGAACAAGCCCAACACTGTGTTTAGTTTGTCAGAACAAGTTAGATGTTGTATTCACAAAACAAAATCACCATTTCTACAGTTACTAACTTTGTGTTGTTTTGTTGCAAATGCGGTGCTGCATAAGCCTACATATATCTATTATTTAGCAATTCTTAAAATACTTTTTAAAATAGGCAAAATCAGCAATTTACAAGCAAAAAAAAAAAAAAAAAGGCCGAATATCAGCCAAAAAACTTACCTCTGAAAGAAATAAAAGTAAAACACTTGAGGAAATGGACTGTATGTTTTGTGCTTTATTTTCTCAAAAGATATTGTCACTTTTGAAATTCTGAATAAAGCCTTGAAATTATTTTGGCAATTCGCTTATGGAATTTCCCACACATATTGAGAAGTGTTTATGTACTTCAGAGGACTGTAACTTCTAAGCTGTCAAAACGTAAGGACTGGTAGTTGACAGCTACTTGTAATTGGATGCATAGGGTAGGGACTGTACAGCAGTCAGTTTCCCAAAAAGTCTGATTTCCATGCCACTAAGAGCCGATTCCCTCCCATTTTATTGCTTATTTGAATGTCTTTAGTGTCACTTATGTCATATGAATGCCACAACTGATAAACATAATTATCTACTACAGAGTCCTTTCTTTGACACAATCGTTTTTCACACATTTAATACCAGCATTTACTTGTCTGACATGATAGATTTAAATATTCTAATATCATGAAAACTATATTTAACTATTTTCCCTTTTTTAGAAATTTTTTTCACCTGGGTTATGTGAATTTAATCTGTCTTGTTGCTCCTTGTTAATAATTATCATATTGTTAATGTTATTTTACATTGTTGAGCTATAACCTCTGGTCACAGTTAAGCATCCCTCCACCTCTTACGAAGTTCTCTGTCTCATCTGTCTCACTTAATGTTTGTTTGAGTGGGGCTAAGTTAATTTCACTGTACTTATGGTTAATTCATTCCTTTGGTGGCGTGCCAGTCTAAAGATGGAGGGAAACACCCCTTTTTCTTAATAATTGTCACATTTCAAATATCTTATTGAATTTCACAAATTGATACCTCTGAAACTTTCTGCATTTCATGTGATAACTGTAAAAAAAAAAACTGATTTGGACTAAAACATTGAACTTTTATTAGGGAAAAGAGAAATATTGAGTTTTTTCTTCACTAAAATGGAATATTTTTTAGGAATTTAAGATATAAATTTGACTTCAA
>JARFOD010155369.1:0-12271 GCA_031763545.1 Mopalia muscosa | reverse complement strand
CCGTGAGGAGCCGAAAATATTTACTACATAAATACTAGGCAAGTCTCGTGAAATCTCGTGAGGTGCCGTGAGGTGCCATCACTACTATTTATGTAGTGAGGTGCCGGCTCACGAGCGGCTCACGAGAACTCACGAATGCGACTCGAGCTGCTCTTAGTATACTACTCATACGAAAATAAGTCTATATGTGCCTGACAGACATCTTGATGCATTTGTGTCGTGAAAAAAAATCTGAATCTCTGCAATTCGGTTTCTTATTCGGTAATGTAGGCATTGGAATGTCTGAATGCACGATTTCGTTCAGGCCTGTAACACTGCAAATGTTCATAATCACCGATAATTCATTTCACTATGTCCTTTCCTTTAAACTCAGCAGGGACACGGATGAAACAGTGTACACAGTCCTATCACGGTTAGCCTGTAGTATAGTGATAGAACGAAAGAATTTGGTCCAAGTGGTGAGATCACACGTCCTACCGGGATCGTTAAGAGCATTTGAAAGGGCTAGCTTTAATCCAATCCACCAATTAAGTGTGAAGTTTGCTGGTGAATATGCCATCGATGATGGTGGAGCGACACGGGAATTCCTTCGGCTTCTGATGAAAGACATTTCCAACATGTCGCTCTTTTGCGGACCAGAAGATTCCAGAATTCTGGACCTGAATTACACAGGTACACTCTGTAATTCATGGTTCTTTGAGGGTTCTTTTGAAAAGATAATGGTTCTAAATGGAACAATGAGGACTAAAACGGTTCTTTGACATGAAAATATAGGGACAAATACATGAGACAGTTGCTGTGAGGGTCCATAGAGAACCAAAAAGATTTCCATCACAGCCATAACTAAAGAACCTTAAGGGGTTCCATTAGAGCCGTATTTTTCTAAGAGTGTAGGCGTCTAAATATGTTCAACAAATATTTTGCAGTAGCCTATGTTAATATGAATGATATTTTATTTAGGCTGTGTATGGGTTTTTTTTTTTAAATCACCTTTTCTCTTCAAGTTAATTTTCTCGGACTATGGATTTATGGATTTATGACACTGATAAAGAATCGTTAAGCACTATATAAGAAACCGGATCAACTCTTTCGTGTTCCAAGAATATTAGTATTCAATTATTGATAGCACTTTTAGAATTTAAGATGGTGGCACAAACGGAAAGGAGAACAATAACAAACCACTATTTAGGCCCTGGATAAAATAAGTCTGTATATAGATACAGTCTTAGAGAAAATGGTTCTATATGGAACCATTATGGGTTCTGTGGTGTGATGTGGCTGTGGTGAAACCCTCTATGGTTCTGTATATAATATTTTACATTGGTTCTACAAGGAACCCATTCAAAACGGTTCTATATTGAACGATAAAGGATTCTTCGGCTTATGGCCATTCATTCGAATACCAGCGAACCCTTTTATCTTAGTGGTTCCATAAAGAAGAAAAACAAGGCTTCTGTGAAAACAGTTCTTTATAGAACCATACTCTTTTGCGAAGAACCCTCAAAGAACCATTACTTCTAAGAGTGTAGTAAGGTATCGTAAATTATCGTTATAATTCCCCATATAGTTTAACCCTAGTGCCGAGACCAACGCGATGGGTCTGGTGTAATGCTAGTTCTTCTTCTAAAGATTAGAGAACTCACGATTAGCCCAATTATTGCTTGTTTCCTTGCATTTTTGTCGAATAGAGCTCATGTCAGAACAGGATTTTAAATAAACACGAGCAGTTTGCACCCGGCTCTATGGTTTAACCCTCTTAAGATTTTAAAACTCTTAAAATACAAGCTTCCTTGTTTTGTTTAGCGGTTCAATCAGCACGATACACCACAATAGGGAAGATGATGTCATACTCGATCGTTCATGGTGGGACGCTTCCAACATTTCTAAGACCTCTTCTGGTGGAAGCCGTTATTGAGGGAATTGACCATTTGAAACCTAGTTTAGAAGACATTGCAGATTACAGTTGGAAAGCAAAGATCGAGAAGGTGGGATAAATTCTACATGTATTACCATAATCAATATACTGTGATTCCCACTGAATAATTCGACATCATCAGGAATGAAGAGACAATGAAATTCTGTGCAAAGTAACAAGGACAGCTAGACCACTAAAATCTATGTAAGTTTACCGTATATAGGAAAAAAAGGGGGGGGGGGATATAGTCAACTCTACCAAAACGATAAAACAACCTATTGAATTTAAAATACTATACTCTACCACTAAATTAAAGAGGCACTAGCGCCCAAAATAAGGAATTTTTTTGTAATTACAGAATCAAATGAGTTATACTTATTTTTCTGAAGAAGCCGAAGTTAGAAGCTTTTCGTTAATCCCATCTCCAACTTTGTAGGCTAAGTATTTTTTAGCTAACTAAAAGTATAAAATTTAAATATTCTTCCAGAAAATTTAAATTAAGCTGAACTGGAGCATGCGCGCTGCTGTCGGACTGGTTAGTATGTAAACAAAAGATGGCGGACAGCACTAGTGCAAGAAAACGATATGGCTCTGTCATTATGGGATCAGCAAGGAAAAGGCGTAAAAGAGAACTGAACCAGCTTTTTAACACACGCAGAGTGAGAGGACGTCTAAGAAATGAGATCCAACGGTGGAATGTTCTCAAGAAAGATCGGATCTTTCCGGTTGAATATTCATGAAGCAAAATGGCACGCCTTCTTCGGTTTGAATTCGAATTTTGACCAGATTTCTCTTGGCTTGTACAAGATAAGTACGCATTAAAGAATTTTCGTTTTTGCCGCATTATTTTAATTGATGAACAAACTTTGATATCACTTAAAATCGTAGCGATCTGAATGTATTGATAAAAGCTAATTTTGGGCGCTAGTGCCTCTTTACAATGCTTTATTAGTGAGAAAACAAGAATCCCTGCCGAAAACAAAAGTAACATTTGTTTGTTTAAGAGGCATTTATAAATTGATTAAAACGTTTGTATGGATGACAACTTCTGTTTAATATATATTCAACAGAAGTGGTCATCCATACAAAAGTTTTATGTTGAAATGTAACATTGTATATAAATTTGTCTGCCCAGGTTCTCAATCAAGCTATGTTGGAAAAACATAGACATGTTTAGCTAATAGGATTAACGAACATAACACTATTATTAATAGTGAGATAATTTAACATACACAAAACTGTGAGTCCCTCAATTGTATGTGTAATCTACTAAATCTACCCTCATGCAGCGTTGTGTAATATATGTTCAGTCTAATTAAAATCAGATCTCAAAAACGCTCCCCGTGTTTTATTTGTGGGTATATTGAGGTCTAACGCAATCACCCCACCTACAATGTCGATTGGTTACTTAAATTGACCAATCTCTAAGCTGCTTCTCAATTCCGGTTTACAAAAGTGGGTTTAGCTAATATTATAATGGTTGTTTGAATAAACGAAATATCGACTAACAAAGGCTTTTATGACATGAATCCAGTTCATTGACGATGAACAAATTAGTTCCTATCATTCGCAGATCTTCGACCTAAAACTATTATATACCTAAGTAGAATAGCCAATAAGTAGAGTATTCTTTTTTCAATTCTGTTTCGTGTGTGCGTGTGTGTGTTTCTTTTGTTATATACAGAGTAGATATATATTTTTATACCCAGCGAACTCAATTTTTTTAAATCACAAAATCTTTGTTTATAAAAAGGATTTCGTTCCTTTATAATATATAACAATGGTTGAGCAACGGAATGGCCGACATCGCTGGACGCCCAATACTAGCAGAAAGATATTTCAAACGAACCTCTGGATATAATTCCCTCACGACAGCTTCCTTGCGATCAACGTTCGGTGATCACAAATGCGAACGACATATAATTTATCTGAAAGTTTCGTGGTCTTGCTACTAAATGGACACATTTCATACTAAAGTGAATAGTAAATCTGATTCTTTATATTCCTACAATAGACATATAGCCGAGGCATATACAGAGAACCAGCCAACGGTAGATAAGATATGAGAAACACAGTAGAGTTTGTCAACATTGAACATTGACTTAAGAATCGTTCTTTTATTCTGGCAAACTTTCAAATTCTTTTCTAGGGGATGTCGGTGCCAGAAATTTGTATAAAAACAAACAAAACAGTATTTTAAAAATACATTTGTTCTTTACTGACTAACTGTTACAAAAGGTGACTGTGGTCATACTATATTAAAGTTACACAATTTAACTATTAACATTTATTCCATTTTAGCGGGTGTGGATGACGTTGACCTGTCAGATATTCTGATATTTGCCACCGGTGCTGACAGAGTTCCACCTCTTGGATTATCCCCTGAGCCACAGTTGGCCTTCCACATGCCAGCTGCTGACATCAAGGGACACGACAGGGCGAACTTTGCGTGTGCAAACACGTGTGCCAATATCCTGGACATTCCTATCATAGAAGACTATGATTTGTTTAAACGGAATATGATCAGTTCCATACAGATCAAACTGTTTACCAATGAGTAGGTTAGATATTGGTGGAGTTGAAATTGAAATCTAAAAAGAATGGAAGTTATGGTGCAGCCCAAGTCAAATTTAAAGTCAAAGAGATAGTTATGTATCAATTATGAGATAGCTTTGTTCAAGTGGGTATTCTGGGGATTTTAAACCGTTTCTGTAGTTTAAATATTTTTTTTTTCCCTTAAGTGTGTGTGTGTGTGTGTGGGGGGGGGGGGGTACACTCTCTTAGATAGAATATACTCCTGTTTAGAAAGTGTTGCAGGCTGAGTCCCGTACCGGGCTCGAACCAACAACCTTCTGAGTAAAGCACCAAATCGCTAGCATTAAATACAGGCCACTTGGATCAGCCAGCCATGATGGCTCAGTGGTCTAGGTGGATATAGAACGCCAGATGGACGAGTAATCTAAGAGGCTAGTGTTTACTGCTGGTGATTTGGCGCCTACATTAGATGGTCGTGGGTTCGATTCCCGTACATTTTTTTAAACTGGAATATTTTCTAACTAAGAGAGCGTAATCACGAAAAAAAAACCACAACGGTTTATGGTCCTTTCTGAAAGACCCAACAACAATTTCATATTTAGTTTTGACTGAGTGTTGAACAAATTTATAGCCCTCGGTCTTTATATACGCTACACACAGTCCAATCGGAGACAGCGAAGCAATCCAGTTAATCTATCTCTGCAGTGACCAAGTTATGCTTTTCGATCACGGTTATATATTCTGACCAACGTTGTTTACCTGGAAGAGGCGCTGTTGTAAAAATGTAAAAACTGAAGTATAGGTAGTCCCATACAGATCGTTCGTACTGCATATAATCCATTTGCTACAGAAACTAAATGACCAATCTGCATTATACTTAGGTCATAGTTATATCATACGATTATTGAATTTTATTCAGAAAAGCTAATCTGGGAACAAAAGGGTCGAATTTATGTTTTTCTATGTTTTAAAGGAATTAGAAGCTATATACATGTTAGATGTGTCGATTGACATCGCATGGGTTCAACATAATGATGGTTATAATACGACAAGATATGTGTTTTTATGGTCAATTAATTGCAATCATCTTGTGTGTGTTATTTTGATATCAGAACTTTATTTTGTTGCAGTTACTGGGAACAAAATCGGTCGAATTTAAGTTTTTCTATGTTTTAAAGGAATTAGAAGCTATATATACGTTAGATGTGTCGATTGACATCGCATGGGTTCAACATAATGATAAGATACATGTATGTGTTTTTATGGTTAATTAATTACAATCATCTTGTGTGTGTTATTTTGATATCCGAAGACTTTCAGACGGAAACTCATGGAACTTTATTTTGTTGCAGTTATAGAATGCTTTACTTGGTTATACTAGTACACTAGCCTTCTCGTTGTTTACCTATAAGTTCAACGTTGTCGTTTATCTTTTTTGTTTTATCGATTTTGTGCATAAATAGCAAGAGAATTAATGCTATTAAAGGCGATTTTGTTACATTTGCAATAAACTAAAATTCAATTAAATGTATTGTATCTTCACTTTGTACGATTAAGTCATTATTACTGGAGGTAAATGTCTCCTTAGAGCACATAACTTTACCGAGCTGAGCAGGCATATAGTCGATACTGCCTTGTTGTCGTATAGAGACACTTCAAAATTGATCCAAAAGATACAAGAATATATAATCTACTTAACCAAAAATCACAAATGTTTTATTCAATTTCTTTTAGATATCTAGACAACAGAGAGACATATACATTTGCAAAATAATCTCCTGGACGGATGTTCTATTTCATCACGAATATTTTCGTCGGCTAGTGCTAGTTTATTCAACGCGACATCTCTCATATAAGCATAGAATGTTACAATAGTTAGAACTTCAAAGCATTTCAAGATCATTACAATAACTGCAAAATCTCATGGCGCAAATGGAGGTAAAAATCTCTGGCTTCCCAAATCTGTCGAGGTAGCTCTAAATTATCTCTTCTCGTCATATTAATGCACACGTCATATACGCCTGCGTCGCAAGGTTTAACTGATCGAGACTCCGCATGCTGCTGCCAGCAAGCACTGAGATCAGCTTCAGGTACAGAGCAAACTTGATCTTGACAGCCCCAGAGTCCAGGCACATAGTACATGTCGTTTGGTCTTCCACATGGTACGTTCACATTCCTTGATGGGCGGATCGTGTGAGAATTCCAGATCGCTTTAGCCGTGTCAAGTTCATCCTGATGAATAGAACATAGGCCATCAGGAAACATCAGATGAAAATGAAAAAAGGTTGTGAAAAAATTCTGGGGATTAGTTTGCAGTTTGACATTAGGCGTACTAATGCTCAATTTTAATGTGCCTGGCAATATCGTAAATATTTGTTGACGATAATTGGAAAGGCATTTCGAAATAATGTGCTTTTATAAAGAGATATATATATAGTTATGATAATTGAGGGGTGACAATTCGGGAAAACGGAACTTACGCTAAAATGTTAATTGAAACAGGACATTCAAATGAGGCTGTTTGAAAGCTGGAATTACTAAACACTATATATAACGTACCTGAAGCACAGACATAAAACAAAACCGCACCAGGTTTTTGTCCAGAAAATCTCCACTAAAATGACCCTCTTCTTGAAGATGTCGGAACATTTCTATCCATAAGTGAAGAAACTCTCTTCGCAAAAATCCCCACCATGATTCGATGCGTTGGTTGGCCGTACTGGCACCTTCAATGTAGCACCTTTCTCTTTCAAAATCACTTCCGTTCCGCCTACAGAATCTTTGCAACCTTCGTACATTGACATTCTCTGTACCTGCATCGCCCCGAACTATTTTGGGACACCCACCAACGTCCTCGGCGGCTTCTACAAAATAACCTGCAATCACACGTGGGTCATTGTTTGTGTGGTAAGCATTCAGCCAGACAATTTTCCGTGAAAATCCACAAATGCTACCATGTACACATAATCCAAATGGCTTGAGCTTGTCGTATCCATCGATGTGCCAAATGTAATTGGGACCTTTTGCAAAATAAGATCTCCGTCGAAGGCGCCTGGTTAACCTTGTTTCAACTCCTTCGGGATCGAGTTGTCTCAGAATAACCCTTACGTCATTCACTCTAACGCAGTAACCGGATTGTATACACTTTTGGTACATCACACGATACCCATGGAGAAATCCAGAGTTTCCAAGTTCATGCTCTATAAAATTTACTACATCTTTTGCATTGGTGTAATCTCTGCGCGACATAAATCTCTGTTTAAGTATTCTCTTCAAGTGTCTCTCAGATATAGAAATATCATGTTCCTGTTTCAGAATATAGATAATATCTGTGTATTTAAAACCAGCTTCGAAGTAATCGCATATCAAAGAGTCCCTCTCCATAGTGCAACAAAAGGAGGACAAGAAAAATATGGTAATAAAATGGCGGATCTATCTAGTTTTCCATTGGCTAATTAACTTGAGCGTTCAAGATAATAACTTGATCGTTCAAGATAATAACTTGAGCGATCAAGATAATAACTTGATCGCTTAAGTTATTAACTTGAGCGATCAAGATAATAACTTGATCGTTCAAGTTAATAACTTGAGCGATCAAGATAATAACTTGATCGTTCAAGTTAATAACTTGAGCGATCAAGATAAATGGGAAGAAAAATATGATTTGCATGTCCCTTTTATACGGAAGCATAAAAGTATTACGGAAGCATAAAAGGGACATGCGAATCATATTTTTTCTTTTAATTAACTTGATCGTTCAAGTTATTATCTTGATCGATCAAGTTATTAACTTGATCGATCAAGTTATTAACTTGATCGATCAAGTTAATAACTAGATCGTTCAAGATAATAACTTGAACGATCAAGTTAATAACTTGAACGATCAAGTTAATAACTTGATCGATCAAGATAATAACTTGAACGATCAAGTTAATTATCTTGATCGCTCAAGTTATTATCTTGATCGATCAAGTTATTATCTTGATCGATCAAGTTAATTAACCAATGAAATAACAGGACAGAACCGCCATTCCTACATGACGTTCAAATTGAACATTTTTTCAATCTTTTCTTGAGTTAACCTATAAATTGTTGCTGAATTCGACTTGTTTTAGTACAGCCCAGGTTTCAGACATTGGTAAGTAGGCCCCTAGATACAATCGATGAATTCAGCATCGTCTTTCGTCTAATTAGCGCCTGTATTTAAGAAATAACTCTGAAATGTGCAGTTTGTCACAAACAGTAGGCGTATTACCAACACGAGAGCATAGGCCTTGTCATATAAATTGAATTCTTTAGGCATGTTGGTTTGTCTGTTGTACATGTGTGTGTGTTTGATAGATCGGGGTTTAGCGCCGTTTTTAAGGTTATCCCATTCACATGACAGCGTATAGGCCTACCAGCCCAATGGGTGAAGGAACCCCCCCTCCCCCAGACACCAACATCACAGGACAAATATGCCTAAAGGACACTTACAGAACAATACAAAGACATCACAAACATATCGGTGTCGTGTTTCTCTTTAGCTCGGAAAGCACAAGAGCAACAGGAAACTCCCTCCTAGCAGTGTTTGCACCGCCTGCCTCTCTTGGGCAGTTTTCCTGCACGGTGAATTTACCAACTTTTAACCCTGGATGACTCCATCAGCTAGTACATTTTTGCCATTCATATGCTGTGGGCAGTACTTACTCAACATAGCTTAAATACAATGTATCTTCTTTAAAGATTGCAAACAAGAGCATTTACAAGTGCACAACATTTGCTGATTTATCACCAGAGTAAAAGTAAGTAAGTAATATACAGTTTGTCGACCGCCAAATTTAGAAACAAAAATATGTAGGCAGATATACAAAGTAGACCTATGCATTGTAGACACTGTTGGAAGTAACGACATATTGTCCACTTCACACTCTTCCTTGCCTCATTACGGTGGAAAACCGGGAGGAAACCTCGTAAAAACTAGAGCCACATCGTGTGACTCATTTATATACCTGATGGTCAACAGTGAACGGTAAATCGGAACAGGATTAGTAAGCGCACACGCTACCACTAAGCCAGGGCCGCGGGCCCCTAAACGACATTGTAGCTGATACAATATAAACACAGTTTATGTTATGCAACGTTTCCCGTTGTTATAATTAGTGCTATAAAGCGCTCTAGTCGGCCAAATACAATTGTAACTAACAGTGTTAGCTTAAACTAGTGGTGCCCAGTTATCGTAGATAGGACGCGTATGTTGTGGCGCGTCTTTATTTACATGAGTACCCAAGTAAATGCAAACTTTTGCTTTGATTTTAAAGCAAAATAAGACATCAAAACTTTCAGTTTATGGCAAAAATGGAAAGTTCATAACTTTTTCTATCTGGGAAAAATACAGAAACTCGCCGATTTTCCTTTATAAATAGTTTTAGCCCATTCAGCGGTTAGTGGCGATTTAAGAGAGCTAAGAGTCTATCTGATGAAATCTTTCGAAAGAAGGACAAATCTTCCTCTCTGATAACACAGTAGGCCTACTATTATTGTTATATGTATGTAATTGTCATATGCCACGCAAGTGTTTGCTAATTACTTAATTTTAAATATTATAAATTTCGGTATATGTATATGTCCGGAATGACATCATGTTTATGTATTTTGAGCTATCTATTATCTTAAGAGAATAAAGATTATTATAATATATATATTATCTGTATATCCCAAACATGCATTAATAAAGCAAAGTCCTACGGACTGGAAGAGATTGACATTTTTTTTTTTAAATTTTAAAAATAAGTAATTATGGTCTGTTCTCAACGGTTGCCGTATGATAGCGTGTTAAACCGAGTTTCTACCTTGTAACATCAAAACAAAATTACAAAACAGCGTCCGTTTTTCTCCTAATGTACACGATAATCGTATGAAATTGGTGTTTCTACACTACTGGTTAATTTTTTTCTACACTATTGGTTAGACGTTCAGTTTCTACACAATTGGTTGATTTTCAGACGGCGTGACTACCGCACCGCCATTTTGTAACGTCCTACTCATAGGCAGCAAATTCGATTATTAATTTAATGATGATCTGTCTGTAGATTAGCAGACGATAAACTTTCCAATAAAGTGACTTTGTAACAGTATTTCGAATTTGCTTATATGAGTGTTCTGTCTGATCGAGGTGGTGAGTATCTTCATAAGCTAAGGATATCGTGTGTCTCTCCAGACTTGTACCAACAACAACCCCATGCTATAGTAACAAATTAATATTTATCGGTGTAAGTATTGTCTAAATGCTAAGTTCCTGACACATCGTGGCACTTATTTTGCCATCCACTTACTATACGATATCATCAGTGAAATATCCTTAAGTGCTTTGCTTTGTATAAAACGAAGCCATCCTATATTCAGAAAACCTACATTCTTCGTAGTAAATCTACAAGATATCTGTAAAATAACGAAACCGCTGTAAATCAGAAAAAAACGATTCGCTGTAAAATAACGACGAAAGTTTGGCAACGACTGCTGCCAGTGATTTCGTCGTTATATTACAGCGACATTTTTTACAGTGCGGTTAAGTTCTACATTACCGGTAATTGCTACACTACTGGTTGCAACAGCAGAGACGCTATATCAGGACATAATAAAGGCACCCATTCTCCAAATAACAGGATAAAAATATGAATTTGATAATTTGCTGGATAGATTTCTTCTGTTTCGTTACATCTTCTCCCTATGTGAAATAGGGCCAGCGGCCGTGGCTAAGTGGTAGCGAGTGCGCTTCCTAATCCTACTTCAATATACCGTTCACGAGATCAGGTATATGAATGAGTCACACGATTTGACTTAGGCAATCGCGGGTATGGTTTTGACGAAGTTTCCTCCCGGTTTTCCAACGTAATGAGGCAAGGAACAGTGTGAAGTGGACAATCCGTCGTCATATAAGTGAAATACCCTTGAGTACGACGTTAAACTCCAAGCAAACGAACAAACAATTTTACGTGAAATAAGCATTAATACTTCAAGATAATGTCTCTTAGATTGTAACAAAAAAGGACACATCTAACAAGTAAGCAAAATATTTTTTTTTAAAAACCATGCATGTCATCCTCAACACTTTTAGAACGAATAAACAAAGTAGGAGTGATAAATATATATTGTAAAATTTGTACAAACATATAAACATATATAAAATTCAAACTGAATGCTGGTGGTGATATATACTGATCCTTGTCACAGTTACCTTACGTGTTCACAGTAACTTGCTATTCATTATTGAAAGTGAGCCTGCATGATAATTTGTCCATTGTAAAAATGGTTGTATCCATCTGGCGTCTTCACATGTACCACTAATTCCTGGATTTGAATGGGTCCATTATTTGGTAAGCACTTAAAGCCGCAGTCAAAGCTATGTACATTTTAATACGTCAACTTTCGCAAGTGGTTTAAATCAGTCATAGTTTTCATTTTCAGTTCCCATTAATGCCGTTATGATTTTAAATATTTACCTATCTTTCTTTTGATCTATGATGAATAAAAAAAATGAAGACTATACATTTCCTCCTTTCAAATGTTTTTAGAAATGTGACATGAGACATTGGTAGCTATTTTAGCAATATCCATAGCAAGATAATTAAACAATAAATATGTACAAATAAATCAAACTATTTCAAGTTTGCTATTATAATATTCTTTATGAAGAACCTATAGAGAATTACTTATATATTAGTATCAATCTAACGTTAAAGTAAGTTCAAAACTAGGTGAGGGGTATGGCAAGCCGTTTTATCACTTCTACCTTTATTCTACATATGTTGAATTCTTTTCCACATATGTGAAATTCTTTTC
>JARFOD010155358.1:0-12272 GCA_031763545.1 Mopalia muscosa | reverse complement strand
TCTCCTCGCACTACACCACAGATAATTCCACTCCAAGCCTGTTAATTTTTGTGTCTCCTCACACTACACCACAGATACTTTCACTCCAGACCTGTAGATTATCTTGTCTCCGCGAACTACACCAAAGATACTTTCACTCCAAGTCTGTTGATTATCATGTCTCCTCACACTACACTACAGATACTTTCATCACTCCAAGTCTGTTGATTATTGTGTCTCCTTGCGCTCCACCACAGATACTTTCACTCCAGACCTGTAGATTATTGTGTCTCCTCGCACTACACCACAGATAAATCCACTCCAAGCCTGTTAATTTTCGTGTCTCCTCACACTACACCACAGATACTTTCACTCCAGATCTGTAGATTATCGTGTCTCCTCGCACTACACCATAGATAATTCCACTCCAAGCCTGTTAATTTTTGTGTCTCCTCACACTACACCACAGATACTTTCACTCCAGATCTGTAGATTATCGTGTCTCCTCGCACTACACCACAGATAATTCCACTCCAAGCCTGTTAATTTTTGTGTCTCCTCACACTACACCACAGATAATTCCACTCCAGACCTGTTGATTATCGTGTCTCCTCACACTACACCAAAGATAATTCCACTCCAGGCCTGTTGATTGTATCGTCTCCTCACACTTCACCCGAGATAATTCCACTCCAGGCCTATCGATTAAAATGTATCCTTACACTACACCATAGATGATTCCACTCCAGGCCTATCGATTAAAATGTCTCCTTACACTACACCACAGATAATTCCGCTCCAGACCTGGTAATTATTGTGTCTCCTCACACTACACCACAGATAATTCCACTCCAGACCTCTTGATTATTGTGTCTCCTCACACTACACCACAGATAATTCCACTCCAGGCCTGTTGATTGTAACGTCTCATCACACTACACCACAGATAATTCCACTCCAGACCTGTTGATTATCTTGTCTCCTCACATTACACCAAAGATAATTCCACTCCAGACCTGGTAATTATTGTGTCTCCTCACACTACACCACAGATAATTCCACTCCAGGTCTGTTGATTGCAATGTCTCCTCACACTACACAACACATAATTCCACTCCAGACCTATTCATTGTAATGTCTCCTCGCACTACACCACAGATAATTCCACTCCAGGCCTGTTGATTATCGTGTCTCCTCACACTACACCACAGATAATTCCACTCCAGGCCTGTTGATTGTAACTCTCTTCCACTACACCACAGATAATTCCTCTCCAGACCTGTTGATTGTAATGTCTCCTCACACTACACCAAAGATAATTCCACTTCAGGCCTGTTAATTGGCTTCCAGATAAGGACAAGCGTCTGTGGATGATTCAATTATTCACTCCAGACCTGTTGATTATCTTGTCTCCTCACATTACACCAAATATAATTGCATCCAGACCTGTTGATTATTGTGTCTCCTCACACTACACCACAGATAAGTCCACTCCAGGCCTGTTGATTGTAATGTCTCCTCACACTACACAACAGATAATTCCACTCCAGACCTATTGATTGTAATGTCTCCTCACACTACACAACATATAACCACACTCCAGACCTGTTAATGGTAATGTCTCTCACACTACACCACAGATAATTCCACCCCAGGCATGTTGATTGTATTAATGGCTAATTTAATGTATATACCCGTTATGTATTGAACGGGAATATAGAGAGGTATGGGGAAAACGTCTTTGGATACTTGTTTCATCAGATTGAAGTGAACTGCCAATTTTGACCACAAATATACACCTATGTCGCGGCATGTATATATCCTGGTGGAGGCAAGCAGATTTTTCTCTCTTCATTTATTCAAAATATATATATCACACTAAAAATAAAGCTAGAAATGCGCTAAGAAAAGATAGTTCTTTCCTTCAAATATAGATCTATTATATTCTTTTTTCATGGCAGACTATTTCATAAAGTTGCTTGAAATCTGATTTATTTAAAAACAGTTTATACAAAAGTATTATGGCAGGGTCCAAAATGTGCAAGGGAGATAATTCAGTGTATTTAGTAGCACACATTTAAAACGTGTAGATCATCAGTTGTATGTATTTAAAATTACTGCATGAGTAGGGTGGAGGGGGGGGGGGGGGGACTTGTTTATTTTGTTGACGCTTTGAGTCCATTTCAAGTGTGATATAGATAACATCAGGTTGTGTTCGAACTAATTTTGCCCATCAGAGAGTTGTCTTTTCCCCTCTCAACAATTTGCCAGGTAGATGTTGTATTGTTTGATTGATGTGTTTGAATATGTCGGTTTCATACAAATGCGCTTGAGTTCAAGTACTTGAGTTGATGATATTTGTTTTACTATACGCCGATATAGATTAAACTTGGTATACTTATTTTGTTACTTCTGTAAATATCGGTGTGATGACACAATGCCTTTTGTAAATGATTTTGCTAAATCTAGCTTAGTTTCGTAGCTCTAATAATCCGTAAACTAAGCTACCATGGGGGTAGAGTATTTTAATGTGTATACAATAGACGACAGTTTGTCTGATATCTGTCTTGTTTAAAATAATGATAATGTTCTTTTGTATAAAAAAAAAATGTGTTATTTGGTAAATACACATCTTCTCTAGCCAAGGGTTACTTTTCCGAGCTAGTCTTCATTTCAACCCTTGGCGGATAATTCATGTATAATGGGACTCAGCTTCCATGCATTTGATTTGATGCTTAGGAATCTCTATGTATCCAATCAGATGTTGTATTATTAGAAGACTTGTCTAGTGAAAATTGCCGCGAATGTAACTGTAAACCGCGGGAGTTGATCGTTTTATCCGCCAGATGGCGTAGCTGAAACTCTCATGGCCAAACCGACATATTTTGACTTCATTCTGAAAAGACTTAATTCTTATTATCCGTCCATTGTTTTCACTCGGGAAGAATTTGTAGATAACAATAATGTTCATTTTCTAGATATTTATATTTTTCCAGAAGGAACAACAATCTTTAGAAAGCCTACACATACGGGACAGTATGTCCACGCCGGCAGCTTCGAGCCTTGGAACAGAAAGACTTGTGGGTTAGGGCATTTGTAGTACGTGCTTTTAGAATTTGCTAAAGTGTATGTCATATTTGATTTGGAATTAACAAGGATTACTAATATGTTACTATGAAATGGATTCAGCAAATTTAAAGCCAAGCAACTGATCAATCGTTTTCCTCCAAAGTATGGGCCATTTAATAAACAAGACAAAGAGAAGATCCCTAAAATCTGGTTAAGACTTCCATATATTGGAAAATATAGAGAAACAGTGGCAAAGAAATGTATATCTAGAATTCAAAAATTAACTTGTAAACCCCTGAAATTTATGTTAAACTGGCAAACCACTAAAATGGATTTCTTTGTTAACACAAAAGACCCTACATCTACAGAATATAAAAGTGCCGTAGTGTATAAATTTGTATGTCCAGCATGTAATGCATCATACATTGGAAAGACTGATAGATGTTTATTGACCCGAATTAAAGAACACAGCCACGGTAAGACCCATAGTGAGATATACAACCATGTTTCCCAATGTGATGGTTTCATATATTTAGAAGACATTATCAGCTTGTCTGATCATCTGAACAGCTCCCAACCACATACTGACTCTAATTTTGCCATTCGCAGACAAAGACCGATCCCTCAACGTTGGCTTAAAGCCACAAAAGAACTATATTTTTTCTTAAATTGTTTTAATTGTTTATATACATTATACCAGGCCTCATTTGTTTATATAACATAGCTTAACATAGTTTCCTGGCAAATGTGTAGTCACTGTATTAAGTTTCTTTCAACATAAATTGAACCACATGTCTAATAATGTATATTTTACCTGGTTTGTTTTCCTAGTTGTAGTTATATGACCTTTTCATAACCTGTATATAAGTCTGTTGTTTGCCACTTTGATGATGGCATAATAAATGCTGAAATATTGCATCAAAATGAAGTTATCGTTTTTTCGGAATCACACTACTTGTGTATTATGTCTCATGAGCATTGTACATTAATTATCTGCCAAGGGTTGAGATGCAGAGTAGCTCGGAATAGTAACCCTTGGCTAGAGAAGATGGTAAATACAAGGCGAAGTAAACTTGTTGTATCTAATGAAAGCATTTTTGCCCAACTTGCTCTTCAAACGACAGGTGCTTTAAAATTCATATTTATCTCATTACATCGCTGATAATTCCACTCAAAGGCCGTCTGCTCAAATCTGTTAACTTAACGGAATCTTAATGGACGTTGCACAACACAGAATTTTTATTAAGACGTGACATCCACTTCTTTGTGGCGGAACGTCATCTTATATGCTATATAGCCTAACAAACCCTTGAACACCCGGCCCAAGAGCTGGGGCCCGTTTTTACAAAGCGATCTTAATTGCCATGGGGACTGGTGCTGACAGTATTGTGTTGTCATGGTAATTAAGATCAACTTAGGCTAAGATCGTTTCTTGGAACAATAAGACAATCGCGGGATGGTTTTTGCGATGTCTCCCTCCGTATTCCATCGTATTTAAGCTAGAAAAAGGTGAAGTGGACAATCTGTCAACATGTTCATGAATACCATTAATAATGACATACAGGACTCGGTATAACATACTCAGTTTATTTAGTTCATTTACCTCAGTGTCGAGTTTTGCTATAAGGCTGATGAATTTCATAGAAGCATTGTTCCAATTGTCAAATAAGGCGGTAGATTTAAATGTTACATACTTCTGCAATAAGTTAACCTATGTTATACCATCAAAAGACTTGTGTACTTTTTTCCAAATTATCTATACAGCTATAGGGAATATTGATGACAACAAATATACATATACTATACTTTATTTTGATTCCCTCATCAGTCGAGAATTCGCATTTCAACACAACTAATATAATACTCTGTATTAGATGCCAAAAACCCCACTAAGTACTTTTCTAATAAGTCCTTAAAATCACCAGTGTCTACTTTAAATGTTTTGCACACTACAACGACTATGTACACAATTTGTTAAGACTAGTAAGGAAAACAAAATATATATATACATTATTTACAGCAATTCACTTTAGTTTCTTTATATATATTGAATAAATAAAGAGAGAAAATTTGCTCGCCTCCTCTCTTCATTTATCCAATTTATAAATAGCCACAACCACGCTTTCGGCTTATCCAAAATATAAATAAACAGAAGCACGCTTCGGAATAAGGTAAGTAAAAAAACAATTGTGAGTAATATCTAGATATTAAAAAAAAAGATGTTGATTAGGCGTCTCTTGTGTCTGGCTTTATATAGATGGATGATCGCAGTTAATATATCACTGGGTTAAAATTCTGGGCTTTGTCGTGAGCCTCTGTAGCTCAGTCTGTAGTGTTTGGGCTGTAACCCAAAAGTCTCGGTTTCGAATCCCATTGGAGGCTGGAACATTTTTCTCTATTCATTTATTGAATATATATATATATATATAATTATATGAAAAAAACTTTTTTTTTTATTCCTAGCTGTGGCACCCAAGTTTTTCTCCTACTTAGAAATTAATGTATACTGTGTTTTTGGACTGACTTTACAATGCAGTTAACCCTCAGATTTGTGGAACAATACTGTGACAGTGAGAAAGAAACCAAGAGAAAAGATAAGAGCTATACATGGATCACATATCTGTAGAGTTCACAATAAATGCAGGATTGTCTTGAGCGCCTTTTTCATCCAGTGGATCATCTTCTTGAACAACCCGGTAATGATAACGTTTTGCAATGATCAGGAAAACTACGAAGTTCACCAACATCAGACCGCCCAGAAGAAAAAAGAAATATTCCAAGTTCCCTACGTTTATTTCCTTTGGGAACCAAGGCTCTACAATATAACAAAACAGGATGACATGAAACATTTCAACGATTCCTTTCCTATATTTCGCAGAATCAGGAACTTTTGAAATGTTACTGCGAAAGAACCGAGAAATCCCAGATTTCAGGAAGGGTGTCATCTTGTCGGATTACAATGCATTTAAATCATTAATAGTTGTCCGAAAATAACCTTTTGACGAAAATCGATGACTGCATTAACATAAACACAAAATCGTTTCAAAACAGGATAAACCATTGAGCATGCATTTAATCACAACATTTGAAAAATAAAAAAGTCAACAGAAAACGCAGAGGCCTGTATGTAAACTTCGGATACCCGACCCCAGGACAAATCATCACAGTTCTGATATTTCCTTGTATTTCTTGTGAATAAAAATTAATTTAATTTGATCAAAAATCTTTTAGTTGGTTGTCGCATGTAAGCCTGACAATATTCCACGTTTGAGTGTATCCACGTGACCAATCTTGTGTTTCGTCATCCTATGTATGACTATATTGTGATGGGGGTATAAAACATGCAGGCCTAAATGAAGGTACAGTTTCTAACACATTTCTAGCATTCTTCTAACAAAGCACAAACACGACTTTTCGATAGAAATAAGACGTAAACTTACTAGAAACTGTTGCCACTTCAACGATTTTTAGAATCGCCACAGAAACATAACTACCAAGGCCAGATGTAAGCAAGAATAATCCCATGATTAATCCCTTCAGGAAATGCGGGGCCTCCGAGTAAGCGAACTCTAAACCTTTATAAAAAAACAAGGGGACACGAGTTCAATTAAGTTTCATCAGCAGTTTCTGAAAGTGCAGCACCAGTGAATGCCGTTCTTATGTATATATTTTCAGGTCTTTGGTCACATTCAGAGCAAACGATTTTTTAGCCAGTTGGGCCAATGTTAATTTTCTCGCGGATAAGAAGCCTCATTCGCTTAAATGAAACGAGTATTCGGTTAATTCCAAAAAAAGAAAGAAGAAAAAAACCCACTTAAAGACACGTGGTTTCATGGCGCTTTTGTATATGACTTCTAACCCACCATCAGTGTATTACAAAACAACCACAAAAGCTGGAGGCCGTCGTCCACGCTTAGGTGTAATATTATTGTCTAGTGGCCACAATGGAGAACATGGTCAGGTGTGTTTTGTTTGACAGATCTCTCCCAGTTTGTCCACCCGCGATGATAAGTAACTATTTAAGTGAAGTAGCCTTGAGTCGCGCTACAATTCGTTCAACACAAATCAAATACAACTGAATTGTGATCTTAAAGTCGTGTTAAATGTTTAAGTTCTTTTTAAACTGCTTTAAGTCATTATGTATCATCATCTGCCTGCTTTATCCCGTGCTTAAGCTTTGGTATAACATTATATATATATATATATACATATATGAAAATTACCTGTAATACTTGTGAAGACTTCACTGGCTCCAATTAAAGCGAATTGGGGCACTTGTATAAACATTGAAAGTGTTGAAGAATTATACGTCTTGTCTCCAAGTTCTTGAGGAAATCCCCCAGTTGCAAAAAGGTTCTTTTTTCTGACAATTTCCACAATGCCAGCTACCCCCATCGACATGGCTGCCAGAATCATTCCAAATCCTACATAAACAAATTTATTAGACTTCCAATGTCTTTATTTAAAAAAAAAACAACCCATTATCCAAAACACTGCTAGATAGTTTTTACTAAGTCAGTTCCTCAATATTTTAGTTCACATAGAAGTGTCCATTTTTAGAGATCCTATACAACACAAGAATCCTTCTTTTGAAGACCAAATGCTTTTGCAGGCTTATTGCTTTAAAAATTCTATGTTTTTTTTAATTGATCAATTATCACAATGGTACCTGTGTTAATGTCTTCATTTACCATCAACTGCCAATGTGCTATTCATTACCATACTTATTGGGCATTACCATAATTATTGCCCACTAGAATTGTGGTCGAAATTTGTGTAGGTGATATATATATTTTCGATTTTAATTAATCTGCATCCCTGTGCCCGTGTGATTATTTTACGAAATATATATATTTATACCTGAACATATCCTACCTATATGTAGTTATTAATATTTCTTACCAATACGTTGTAATAGCGTAGGGTGTCTCCCTATCCTGTCCAAGAAGGGGTAGATAACTCTATCCATTAATGGGATCAAAATTAAAATGATGATGACATTAAACAAATTCAGGGCCGCAGCGGGAGTAACCAGTGAACCAATCCTAACATCCATTCTAGCACTCTGTACAAAAAACGTGCCTGACATCTACAAACGAAAAATTATTCAATATATTTAGGTCTACATCGATTTGATTTTTTGGGTAACCTAGTATAATTGTCTCAATTGTTCTTCTTGGCGGATTTCGGGTTTTTCATGTTTTATGTTTAGTGCGTTACTCTATGGCGTTGATCGTAGCCGCAACAGTGGTCTATGGTTTTCGTAAAACTTGGCGGCCCCATCAGTTTTCAAACGTTGCCTAATACTATCTCTCTACACTTTTAAAAGTTCTTCACGATTGAATCAATCACGACCATAATTCAAAACAAATAATATATTTGCAATATTATTATGTTATGTTTTCGTAAAAGAAACTGACATCACAGAAATTGGTTCTCCCCTTCCCAAACTGGGGGAAGGAAGTTTAAACTTACCTGTGAATATATGGCCCAATACATAATGATTGTAATGTAGATAGGAATAACTCGTCCCAGACATTTGATTCCTTCCACTGTCGCGTCCGCAAACGACCCACCATTAGTTTTCTTTGCAAAGTCTAGTAGCGACTTGGTATCTGATTTTTTTCGACGTTTACAACTTTCAGCAACAATTTTAACTGCCGTTGACAGTATGCTTCCTGTGGTAAATCAATTATGATTATTCTGTCAATCACCATAATAATTAATCATATTAATTGCTATAAAGTAGTTTCTGAACGTCAAAAAAAAAAAACAGATTTGCCATGCATGACTTATTATTTATCTTTGGATCCAAAACTCCCTCCTTAGTTTGGAGGGAAAAATTGTCAAAATCTAAGGGTTTTCAAAAATGTACCCGCTAAAAGAAGAAGGGTTTTGCAATAAAAAAATAGAAAGTATTTTTTGTGTTCTGTTTTATGGTCGCTTTCATTTTTTTTTTTTTTTTTTTTCATTTTCTGTTTTTACCTTTAGTAGGTGTGTTCTTGTATTTAAATCTGCCTATAAGGAGGAAAACGAGAGCTAGGATCATTGATATGAAAGGAATGAGGAAGCCCAGGGCGAAGCTGATGTTCTGTTGTACGTACGCCACTGCCGAGTACGCTATGAAGGAGCCAGTGTTCACGAAGAAATAAAACCTATAGAATTAAGAAAGAAAAAAAAAATGCCAAATTTGGTTATAATCACATTGAGCCAAAAGCACAGTCTGTTTTATTACCAGACAGACCCTCCATGGGTAGATTCTGCCTGTATACTAACCATTAATATTCTGATTCTCATAATCCAAGTTCACAGCGGTTCTAGGCCTATACATCTGATCATGGACGACCCACCAATTGTTTACATTGTAACAGCGGCGACATAAGGTTATAAAAGGTTTTGTTGAACACATAGAATAGCTATCCTAAATATATTTTGATGTTAAAAAATAGGTATAAGACTAAACATTATATAGGCCCATGCATATTTTTTAAAAGCTACCTTGCATAAACAGGATTAGGTAAAGACCGAATAGTCAAATTAGAAACATTGCAAAATAAACGAGCTGAGTAACTAACATGTCTATCGCTAGGGATATTTTAAAAAAAGGAAAGAAATACAGTTAACAATCATGCTTTCTATACAAGTTTAGGATCAGTTTGTTTCTTCAAAGGGTAAATATCATGGTATCACTTTGGTGGAAATCAATTTGTAAGTCAAAGCGTGCGTTTCTGTTTTCACTTAAAGTGTTGACAATACGTACAGACGTGAATAACACAAATATGTGTGATTGGGAGATCTTGGTAAAACAGAGCTAAATCTGTGGTATTAAAGTGTTCAGGTTATGTTCACAACAGGTACATGTACACGCAGATGGAAATCTAATTAAACTACCCACTGCTGTCGGCCATCTTGTTTTGAGGAATTTGGTGAAATGCTATCCCATCTTGAGGACACCCCTTGAGCTGAAGAGGGGTTTTATACTATTGTCTTATTAATAACTTACTAAGAACGATCTGTGTAGAATATGTTTCAGCCCAATCTTTGAATTAACGATCTTTCGATGTACACGATGTGCTCAGTATAATGAGACAAATTGATGTTTCAGCGATTACCAGTGTCCGTAAAAAACACAGTTTCTGTTTAGAAATCTAAACAAATGTATCTGTCCGGAATAGATGTTTAATCTCTTGGTGGTAGAATGAGCCGATGTCAAACGATCTATTGGTTATTGTCCAGTAGGTGCAATGACCGGATGCCATTCACACTGATTTACAGAACTAAACACGTCAACCGGCAACAGTTTCTCAACTAAAATCTGTTCAAACTCTAAGAATGTGTTATCCCAAAATAACGAAAATTCACAAATAAAAAATATTCATTGCTTGCAACTTTTGTTTTGTAGAAGGCCGGTTTGCGGAGTTGTCTATACGGTAGGTGGCCGGAATTTACTGCTGGCGATTGCTGAAAATTGTACCTTCCATCCATATCCGCCAAAAATAAATATGCTATGTTATTATGTGTTATACTAATGGTCATAAGATAAATAAAAATAAAATTAAAATAGGTGACAGACAAAACACAGGTCGAAGTATCGCCATGATAATTCTATAAATCGTTAACACCTTGTCCTTGCGACGCTGTAAAAAGTTTACTCCAAACTAAGTTATAGGCTGAATAAACTCGTCATCAGAATCTCTAATAAATGATCTTCTGGCATAATGTTTGAAAATGAAGTTTAAAATTAAAGAGAAGACACCGTTTAGGCCATTCTGAGTCCGAATGACCCAGCGGCATCTCACACAAGGTCCCTTCTAAACTTTGAAAATCATTTACAATTATTTTTGGAAATGAAATCAAAACGTCCCAGCATTACATTTTGTGCATGTAAACGTTTTGACCGATGTTGTTGTTTGCTATTTATGTGTCAAATAAAACCTTAGGTTATTTCCCACAATTAAATTTTAAAAACCCCTGCAGTAAACACTTTCACTGTTAATCATTTTATTTATTTTGATCAAGTTAGTGATTGTTACCATTGAAAAAAGGTCTGTACAGCATTTCCTCCTAATTCCTCCGCCTGTTCTGCTCCATAAGGTCCTACATTGGCCTTGATACCGCCAGTTCCTAGCGCCACAAAGAATAATCCCGCCATGTAATAGCCCGCTCTACCATCCTTTTATAACAACATTAAAAGGGCATTGAATAAGGCATATGTGTTAGGGCCAATATTTTGTCCCGGTTTTCAACCGAGTTAAAATTAGACAGAGTAAGAAGTTAGAGATCTGTCGTCATCTTAAAGTTATATACTGTTTTATAGTACGACGCTACATCCCAGTAAATCAATATTTCCGTTACAAGTCCACACCAAGTCTAACAATTGTGGCACTTCTAACTGTAATTACACCCAATTTACAAAACATGATCTAAATTCGGATAAGCAATAAAAGTGTTGAGTCATTATACAAATCTGCTTACCCGGTTCAGGTTATAGACAAGGCCATCGTCGTCAGCACCAAACCAGTGTTTGTAATCAACAGCAGCACAAACCAACAGAAATGAACCTGAAGGGACCGGAGAAATGGGGAGCCAATTAAAATGAAATAGATTTAAATTAAAATAATTTTAAAAATATTTACCGTATAGAGTTAGAGTGGGGTGATTGTGAAACAGGGGTGTATTCATCTGAAATCCATCTAAATCCGTATACCGGAGGGGAGCGTGAAACTTTGGTCTTGCAGGCAGAATATTAAAACGTATATAGGCCTATAGGGTCACCATGAAACGCTCTTCAGGGGAAAGGGGAGGGAGCACTTGTCTTTTGAAATAGTGCAATAAAACAACTTGACATGAATATTCCCCTATGAGCATGATACACTGTTCTTTTGCAATAGCGTAATGAAACAAATTGAGATGAATATTTCCCTATGAGTGAAGCATTGTTCATTCGAAATAGTATAATGAAACAAATTAAGATGAATATTTCCCTACGAGTGTGAAACATTGTTCTTTTGAAATAGTGTAATGAAACAAATTGATGTGAATATTTCCCTATGAGTGTGAAGCAGTGTTCTTTTGAAATAGTGCAATGAAACAAATTGAGATGAATATTTCCCTATGAGTGTGAAACATTGTTTTTTTTTAAATAGTGCAATGAAACAAATTGAGATGAATATTTCCCTGTGAGTGTGAAACATTGTTCTTTTGAAATAGTGTAATGAACCAAA
>JARFOD010155347.1:0-12272 GCA_031763545.1 Mopalia muscosa | reverse complement strand
ACTAAGAAAGTGTTATTCCAAAATAACGAAAATACTGTTAATCTTCACTTTCTAAAAGACACAAAAATTATTCAAAAATCTTACGGTTCGCCATTTTGAATTGTTGCCATGACGACAATGATGTTTCCTTTCATGTTTTGAAATAGTACAGATTATAGGAATGCCCCGTTAGCCAAAGAGATTACACTATAATATGACCAGGGCTCTTCAAACGTATATAGGGTGCTCACCGTCTTCTCAATGAGTAATACTTCCACTTGCCCCTTGGCCACCATGTTAAACTCACGTAACCAACCATTGTCCAGTTCATTGGGCTAAAACGGCAATATATAAACGTATAATGAAACAAGCATATGGTGGAAAACTGTAATCTAATAAAGTAAGGTAAAATATATGATTTTAGTATGACTAAGGTATTCATGATAGGATAGTATGTAACAAAACCACGACACCACACCAAATTAAAATGGTTTGAGTACATTAGATTCGTCATCTGCTGAGAATAGTGGTGTGCCACTTACGTCAGTCGTCATTCCCTTAGTTAAAAATCCTCGGGATTTCTGAACAGTTCCAGCATTCAGTACGAATTCCTGTAACAGGTGTACTGAAACAAACAAATATGGTCGTATAAATGTTAAAATATGGGGAGAAAACATAGATTGGTAATAGGCGTTTATTGTGAATTGTGCCAGTCCGCTAATTATTGATATATATATAAGGTTTAAATAAGATACAATTCGCATTAAGCTTCTATTATAGCTCTATCTACCGCCATGATGATGGGAATTTAATTTGAAAATATCTTACTTTTATGGCAAAAGAATAGAAAAACAAAACACACGATATAGTAATCCCGGTTTGTATATGTACCTTTCCCCGTCATTATATAGTAGAAGCGGTCAGGAGTTCGCCCCTGTTTGGCTATTACCCGTCCGTCATCATACCTTAGAGAAAAAGACACACAAAAGCAAGTACTGTAACAGAGATATATATTAACCAAAGGAGTATGTTAAGTTTGTTCAATGTTAGTTTTTCTCTGTATATATATGTTCTGTTGGAAAATGAAGAATTTTGATCGTCTGTGAAGATCTAACAGATTGTCTACCGTGGTCGGTCCCGGTATAGAAGTAATGCATTTCTAGGATGGGTTTGTTTGATATCAGGTATAACTGTTTAATGTGGCTTAGAGGTGATGCTATTTTTGGGCAAATGATGGTTTATGAAACATTTTAAAACAATGACAACATACACTACATTTTCTATACTTTAGCAGGTGATATCAGCATTATTATATCTTTATATGTGACATATCCAAAGTTACCTTTCATAAGCCACAAATTTGGCCAATTCCGTCTCCATTTCAGCCGGGAAAAGATGACAAAAAGCTTTGGTTGCTCGAAGTACCCAGAGAATCTTCAAATATAGCAAACAAAATCATTCAGTACATTGTACAGGTAAACATTGGGGGTCGTAACCAACCTATAGAATAGCGCTGAACAATGAACAAAAGTAAGCGCATATACCCCTCTCTCAACATAATTATATGTCCCATTTTCTGAATCACTAAAAATATTTAGTTTTTTGATAAAGATGGATGACTTACCAGTTTGATGTCTTGTTCACGTCTAAGTGATGGAGCAATGGACATGGCTAACTGACTCTCAAAACCAAGCTAGAAGACAAACATATCTATTTGCAACACGTTTTACATGTTAGTTTCTTTCAGGAAATAATCTGGGAATGGAATCTCGTGTAAATGTTATAGTTATTTATCTAGAAACAATACACAATTAAACTGAAACATTTACTTGAACTATAAGAATTTCACACAAATATTTTCTACTTCCCGGAAGTTATAATTTTGACAACAAATTAAGAAACTAAGCTAAACGATAACTTTTAACTAGTGACATGCTATTATTAAATATAGCGATAAACTTCATATTGTCAGTCTTTTTCCAAATGCCAATTGTGGCCCCTTGTCGTTGAATCAATGACTGCTATAAAACTTACTAGCTTTTATTTTAATAAGACATGTATAGTATATTATAGCGTTGTCATTTTGTGCTTTGCTTTCAGCTTTGTTACATATCAGACCACATTATATTCAAACAATCCCAACACCTGGACCATACAAATGAAGAGGAAGTGTAATGGACGTGTTTTTGTAAGAGTTAAGGTTATATAATACAAGATATGTAGCATAGTGATGACATGAAAGCTGTGGAGAATTGGAGGGGGGTGGGGGGCTTTTCTCCATCAATGTCCGGTTTTGAACACAAACCATGTGCAGTTGCTTGGCTTGCCCAGTTCTTTTCCAGTTACTTAATCTCATTATTTTACATTTCCTTGAGATTTATGATCGTATAGACCATGTTTGTAAAGGGACAGTCCAGGTCACGTAACAGGACTAACGTTATGGTCAGTGTTCATAATTAAAGATACCAAGCGCAAGATTGTTGTGAATTTGTTGTCACATTGCATATGGCATTTTAACACACACTCTGAAATAAACCCCAGAACCAACCATGCAAGCGAGTGCTTTTCGACTGCAATATGAGTGCTAGCAGACAAACTTCCGGGGTAGACAGGAATGTAATAATGAATGCATATATAAGGAAAGAGGGTTTAGAGAGCCACAGTAACCAAGAAAGGACAAAAGCTTACGCCATTTTTCCGATGCATGTTTTTCTGTGAAAACAACACAAAGATTAAACGTCTTGAAACAAATAGAACAAAGATAACTACTGTTCATATAGTCACATTGCAGCTTTACATGTTCTTTTAAACAGATGAATTGATCAAACAAATCCACGGGATAAACACAAGAATTATTTAGAACCTTTAAACACAACAAAATGAAATAAATTTAGGTAACGTTCTTAAAGAGAAGCGAATGGTTGTGTCAAAGTTTTCTTACAGTGGATTTAGTGATTGGCTCTGGGTGTTCATCTTTCGTGGCGACCTGTCTCCTCATAGCAACCGGAGCCGTGGGTAGCTCGTCAGGTTCGGCATACCTGCAATCAGATAGGCCTATAGGATGTGTAGAGTTATCAAAAAATTTTAAGAAAAAGCAAAAATAAATGGGCATGTTTGTGCTTTACTAAACGAAAGGTTTGCATTTAATGTTTAATGTTGAGAATTTTATTTCAAAACTTTGGTGAGAAAGAAATCAACATCAATACAGGGAGGAACATCAATTGTCACTTTTTATACATTAAGATAAAACAGAAGACATATTAGAAGCAAGATAAAGATTTAAGTAAGTTTATTATCACGAATTAGAAGTAAGAATTTGATATATAGGTAGGAATATGCAAGGTACTCACATTCGTCTGTTGACAAACGCCTTTACCAACATATAGCACATATGGGCGGAATTGCGAAATAGGTCGATATTCTATAACATAAACGGTGTAAAGAAGTAAATAACTTGTTTACTTAAATGCTTCAAAACCACCTAAATATCCTAACATAACTCAGCATCTTTAAGTATAGCCAATAAAAAATCTTAGAGAGCTTCTCGGTAAGAATGACATCTGAGTGTTTTTATGCGGTTTTCCGTATTTCCTTTCTTTTTTGACAGAGTATAAAAACAAGGAGAGATGCCAATTACTTAGAACAAGGACAGCTATCGTTTCCGTTCATATAGACCTAGCGCCAAAATTTGCGTAAATATTAAGGTAAGTGGAAAATCAGCACAGCTAGCAATTTGGTACAGATAACATTCAACAGCATCTTACCTTCCATTTTTTCCGCCGGCGTTTCTTCAGCTCATCTGTAGGAGTTTCCTGTGCTTTCTGTAAAGAACATTATTACTTGTTCTTCAAAATATTGCAATTGGATTAAAGAAATATTAAACATATATTATCAGACCTAAGTATCGAATTCGTATTTCCAAGGCTGGGTTTTCTGCTCCTAGTATATTATTTTTATCTGGTATAGACTTACTTCGTATCCAGGTCTATGTGGGACTCAACACCGATTTTTTGTTTCACTAACACCTTGGGTATATGACATCTGTCTGTTTGGTCGTTTTTTCGTAGGGATAAACTTTTGTGTGACGTCATCAACCCAAGGTGAACTTTTGGTGTGTTATGATGTTGCTCAAATAATATAGCTACAGTAAAAAGCAAAGTCGTTGTTTCTTTGTTTTAAAATAAATGGGTTTTGTCATAAATTAAGAAATATGATAATATAATGACGTGTTTAAATAACTGTACCTTAAAGAATGGTTAAAAACAGTTTAAATTGGTTAGGCCTTCTATTCGTTTCGGTATAAGATTTCTGACAGCGGGCCTTTCGCACAGAGGTATAGAGAACGCAAGAGAAACCAATGATGTCTCCTGCGCAGGAGAGTGGTATAGTATTTGGTATATTTTATATATAAAACGTAAACTTACCAGAATTCGTTGTTTTTGTGTTTCGTTCATGAGTTCCCAGACCTGCCATAGTTCGGCTCGCCGCTTCACCATGGATTTCACCTCTTTTAGTCTCTGGCGGATATTTAAATCGGCCTCCTTATCTGGAAGACGGATAGACAAATCATGAGTCAGTCGAGAAATTCTTTTCAGACTTTTGGCGTACTGCTGGTCTAAAATCCAGTCATGTTCCACATTAAAGACAGCGGCTCTCTCAGGTGTCATACAATCCCTCAGTTCCAAAGGCTTTCCGCCATATGGTCTTCTGTAGGATGGTACTACACTAGCATCCTCCTCCAAACAACACCTTTCATCTTCAACGACAGAGAGCTGTGATTGATAAACGTTGGGAAGCTTCAATTCTGAACTGTTCCTGCGTAATGTCTGTTTTTCTCCTTTCTCTGTTACTGCCTGGTGTGATCGCGACGAAAGGAGAGGTAAGGATACAGAGCTTACTCCCATGGACCGGTTCAAGGGAGAATCAAAGGTATAGCTGCGACTTGTCAGTGGAAGGCGAAGGTTACCGCAAGACGTGGCTGTAAAACCTAGAGCATTCTGTCCACGAGCTTTGGAAAATGTGGATAAATTTTGATCACTCTGAGACAAAACATGTCTTCTACGAAAACAGTTATTGTTATTTCTATGAGATTGACTAGGACGAGCATTCCTGCTTATACTCCCTGTAAGAGACGGGAATGAGTCATAAGAGGAGAGGAGTTTTCTTTCTTTAGCCACGAGCGGGAACATCCTTAAATCGGAGGAATTCAGCACAGCGTTTTTTTCCCTAGTTACTTTTCGCAACAGATCTATCCTTCTATCGTTCCCATTGACACATACCTCCTCTGAATCGTTATAAACTGGCGGGAGGGATGTATTTTTGTCCTTATGTAGATGCAGGTTAGGCAACTCCTGGAAGAAATGTCTTTCCAGATTGCCCAATACTTCCATAACGATGACGTTGTGAGTATCTGTCAAACTAAATCAGACCTGACATATGCGACGGTGACACGGCCTTTGAATGTGATGTCAACTAATTAAACACGGTGAACAAGAGAGAACTGTCATCTGCCTAAAGCATAATAAATTCCATGGTCATTTTGAGAATGTTGACCTCAGTATTGAACTTATCCCCATGCAATCTGAAAGAGAGACCGACCTTGCACCTGGACCGTCTGACAAGGCAAGTTTGTAGGCAATAACAACACTAATACTCCCATAGCATACACGGCAACTTATATACCAATAAATAGATTATCCCTATAATTCTCTGATTATTGTCGTTAACAATAGCTGCTTAGATGTCATGTTCATTGAAGTGTTACTTGGCTTATATCGGAATACTTGGACCGTGTTAACTGTTGGCTAATAACTCCCAAACCATGTGACGGTTCACTCTGCTTATTTATACTGCAGCTAGATGACAGACATCGTATAATTTCGCATATCTTCTTAACTTTTTGTGACTTTAGCCTTCCTAATTCCCCAAACAATGAATCCTTTTTTCTAATCCTATAGTTCGACTCGGTTCATGTTTATTCGTTACACCTTTTTTCAAACCATTGTATCTCATGACTAGTAATAATCATTTTTTTAGAATACGTTTAAGACAACATTAGTAAGGTTACTTATTTATTACAAGAAAATCCAATATATAATAAAGAAAAACGAGGCGAGCGAGTTAATGAAACCAACCTCCCCCAAAAAACATACACACACTGGTGCTAACATAATTTGACAACAGAAAGTTTCACAATCCTATTATGGCAAGCTGTTTTATCACTTCTACCTTTATTCTACATATGTAGAATAAGTTTTGCTTTTAATTTACCTATGTAAAAACAAAATAATTTTTACTTATGTAAAATTCTTTTCCACATATGTGAAATTCTTTTTTGTTTATGTTGAACAGATTTTTACTAAAAAAAAAGCAAAATTCATCCGACATATCTAGAATTATTTTAGTAGAAATCTTTTCAACATATGTGAAACTATTTTCCACATAACTAAAATACAACACCAAAACCGAACTATTTATGTGGAAAAGAATTTCACTTATGTTTTATTTTAGATATGTACAAAAGAGTTCCACTTATCCAAAAACTGATAAATGATTTCTCCACCTTGTGGTACAAGGGGCTGTATCCAACTTTCATTTTGGCTCCTATCGTCTTGTGTATACTTGCAAGACGAATGCAAAGACGATAGGAATATATTCCACATGCTGAGCAAATTTAGCCTCGGCAGGGCACACTCCTAAGTCAATTTGAATAATAAAATAGGTAAAATGTATAAAAAGATAACAACAACAAAACAAGGCGAAGAAAATGACCAACATGCTGTATATAGGTCATTGATTGCAAACTCCCATATTATTAGCCTGCAGCCAACAATACAAAACCATGCATTTTATTATGAAAAATGCCAATTATGGTGCAAAATAAAGAGTGAATATTATATTAGGCGACCGGTTTATTCTTATTCTTATTCATTTCTTTTATTGTAGTCTAGGCCTACATCATTTTATTTTCCCGACGAACCAGTCGTAGTAAGTTCTCTAGCCTACAGAATCGGCCGCAAACGTAGGCCTATTAAACAATTGTAGTTTCCCTAATTTATTCTTCGCTAGAAAATAACAAATGCTTTGCGAAATGCAGAGGGTGGATGTTCTTCCGATCAGAGTGTACTTTTTGGGCAAATTCACTGCCGCTAAAAACAGGCTGTGAGGGAGAAGTCTGTAATTGAGGTCGTGGGTGCGTTTATTGCAGATATCTACAAACGAGTTATGTTTTACTACATATGTTGAATTCTTTTCCACATACGTAAAATTCTTTTCCACATATGTGAAATTCTTTTCCACATATGTAAAATAAAGTAATTTATTACCTCTTCTATGCAGATATTATGTTCGTGCATGTTAAGGCAGATAGTAGTCAAATTGGACCGTCAATTTTGGACTAATAAAATTAGACGAATAAACAATTGGCAAAAACATACATAGCACATTTTTACCACATAAGCGAAGCTTGGAGAGATATTGTTAAAGATTGATTCATATGGTCGTCTAAGCGGTAAATTAAATAATCGTTTTAACAGGTACAAACAGGCTACATGGACCGTTTAGGTTGTCTCTAATACACTGGCCGAGCGACTGGATGCTCGTAAGAATGGGCTCAAGCAATTTCATAAACTAAGGCCTCTACGTTCCTTTCCTGTAAACAGCCTATAAACATGTTTATTGTAGAACCACCTAATGTTCAATGTGAGTGGCGCTTAATATTATAGTCAATCAATAAAGACCTTACATTACATTCAACAAAAGTGATTTTAACATGCCTCCACTTGTTTAGTGAGGCTGCAGCCGCCAGACTGAGCAGACTTAGTACTACAGGCGAACTTGAAAATGTTCCGGACCGCTCGGTCCTCGAAAATTAAGACAAATAAGTGAGAGTTGTAGTCTTGTTAGTTAATTTTAAGTTGTGTGTAATAGGCAAATGGTTTGATCTTATAGATATATTGTCTATTCAGCTATTTTTCACCAGTTATTGATGCTATGGCGAAAAGGGTAAAAACAATCGTGTCGCATGTCTTCGCCATCCCCCAACCCCCTTCCCGGTGGAAATGAAAGAAAACCAGGTATAAACCCGATGTAAGAGCCAATCTTTGACTTTGTCAACACCTTTGTTTTACTGTGAGAATATATGAAGCACAGATAATATGCCATTGGTTGTAGTGTGATCCTAAACACCTACACTCAGATCAATTAAATATATATTGTGATCTACGGAATTTTAGTACTTGCCACATCCATTTTGAAGTAACATGGCAGCAAAGATGTCTCTATATAGAATCAATCTAAATCATTTTAAGGTTAGGATATATATTCACCTTCCTCAAGAGCATATTCTTTTTGTATTTGAAGAAACTTTTGGTAGGACGACATCCTCCCTCTTGTTGGTGGTCACTTTCTACAGGGGCAAAAGACGCTGTTATCAGCGTCCGGAAAAAGTCGCCTATATGAAATAAAACAAGAAAATACTCAGTCATTTTTTTTCCTTCAAATAATGTGGCGTTATTTCTACAATTTTCAATAGCTTAAGAACTACTATATTTAAATAAGCTAAATGGGCTATATATAAATTCATATAGACATATATATTTCAGTCTTGTGTTATTCAGGTGGTAATTTAACTATATATAAGGGGCATTTTGGCAAATACTACATTATTATCTTTTTGAAGTATCTATATTTCTCGGTACAGACGCGATTATTTGAGACAAATCAGAAATTTGATTATAGAAAGGAAGTTTTGCCTCTCGTATGCATTCGCATTGCTAGTAAAAACGCGCATGTGATATCTAGCCATATAATCATAAAACAATTAATATTGTAGCAGACATGAGTTTGATGTCTTTAAAAAGATATTATTCTGCTGCTATATATAGCAGTCATGCCTACCTATGAATAATTTTTGTGTCTTTTAGAAAATGAAGTTTAACAGTATTTTCGTTATTTTAGGATAACACTTTCTTAGTTTAAACAGATTCGATTTCAGAAAATTGTGCAGGTTGAAACCAGTGCGGGAATCGAACCCACGACCCTCAGTTAGGCACCGAATCGACAGCAGTAAATGCCGGCCACCTAGACCACTCAGCCACCCGGCCTTCTACAAAATAGAAGGTTAGTCAGCTGCATTCATGTATAATGCCTTATAATCCTACAGTAATAATTGTCAGTCTGAGAAACTCAGCTGACTCGATATTTCATTCAGGTGTCGGCAAAATTCACCCAGACCAAGTTCCTGTGTCAACAAGAACTCACATTGGCTGATTCTTCCGGACAGAGTACTTGTTTCAAGGACTCATAGTGACTGATTCATTCAGCGGACCAAATACCTCATATTGACTGACTCATCCAAACCAAATACAGGTATCTACAAGACGCCACAGTAAGAGATACATATCCAGACGGAGTACATGTTTCTAATGGACCTCATAGTGACCAATTCACCCACATCGAACTACTGTGTCTGTAAGACCACATAGTGACCGATTCATCAAGACCCGATTCCAGACTACGCGAACTCACCGCGAGTGTTTCATCCAGACCGATTACCTGTTTCCACAAGACCCCATAATGACTGTTTCATCGAAACCAAATACCGGTTTTTACCAGACGCCACAGTATTTCATCCAGACCTAGTACATGTTTCTTTCTAATCGACCTCATAGTGACCGATTCATCCATATCGAACTACTGTTTCTGTAAGACCACATAGTGACCGATTCATCAAGACTGATTGCCTTGTTCTGCAAGACCACACAGTGAGTTCGAGTACCTGTTTCCACATGACCTCATAGTGGCCAATACATCCAGAAGGATACATGTTTTTACAATATCAAAAGCGGCTGGCTCGTCCAGACCGCCTATTTATTGCTGCAAAAACTCAAAGTGGCTGATTCTTTCAGAACTAATAACTGTGTCTTCAAGACCTATAATGGCTGATTTAATCAGAACGAGTAACTATTCCAAAATACTGTTGCGACTGATTCGTCGAGACCGAGTACATGTTTCCACAGGACTTCATAGTGGCTGATACATCCAGATCGAATACCTTTTGTCTACAATACCTTATAGTGATTGATTAATCTAAACCGAGTACCTGTTTCTACCAGACCTCATATTGGCTGATTCATGTAACCGTCATTCAGATCGAATTCTTGTTTTGCACAAGACATCATAATGGCTGATTCATCCAGAATGCGTACCTTTCCCACAATATATCATAGTGACTGATTCATCGAGACCGAGTACCTGTTTTTATAATACCACATAATGGCTGATCCATTCCGAATGAATATCCTTTCTGTAATACCTCATAGAGACTGATTCATCCAAATCAAGTTCATGTTTTTATCAGACCTGATACTGGCTGATTCATCTAAACCGAGTACCTTTTTCCACACTACATCGTAGTGGCTGATACACCCAGAATGAATACTCTTTCTATTATACCTCATAGTAATTGATTCCTCCAGATCAAGCAGCTGTTTCCACAAAGCCTCACAGTGGATGATATATCCGGAACGAGAACCCTTTCAACAATATCTGATCGTGACCAATTTAAGCAGACCGAGAACCCGTGTCTGCATAACTGTATAATGGCTGATTCACCGAGAGGGAGTATCTTTTCCCACAATAAATCACAGTGGCTGATTCATGGAGACCGAATACCTTTTACAAGACATAGTAGTGGCCGATTCATCCAGATCCAGTACATCATCCTTATCTTCAAAGATTCGAAGAACCGTGTGTAACACAGCATTTATAAAAAGGTATACATCTTATAATAGTAAATGGCTGTTTAAATTTTAAAAAATATATATCTTCTTATACGCAAGGACCTCTTTGCTCAATAAGAAGTCACAGTTCCGAGACCCGTAGGAGGCACGCGCATTTGTCTTTCTTTAAAAAAAATACATACTCACAATTGTGACTATCATCCACTATGTGTTGTAACCACTTATGGCAACCGTATACGGTTAGATACCCCGTGTCCATTAATCTACGCTCTAACAAACTGAACTCTTTTGTAACAGCATCGTCTTACTGCAATATACTTACTGATTGTGTTAGTGTGTATACGTGTAGATTACCATTGCTCTGGTGTGGATGAAGCCATCGCCAATAAACAACAGGAAGGTCTCTCCATATATGTTAGTCCACATTAGACATATATTAAGATCTTGTGGCTTCGGACAGATCGATTATTGGAAGTATGGACGTTTACATATTGGGATATAGTTTGCGGATTATTTGAATGAGACGGAGTTCGTGCTAATGATAATAGAAGAGTAAGTTATAGCATAGAGTGTAAGCTTTTATGACAGTGATTTACTCTCTGCTATATTTATTGTTTGCTAGGTTGTCGCTAAGAAATGACACAAGGCACCTTGTTTGTTTTGGTACAAGGCGGTATCGCTCTGTCTTGTATTAGGGAAAGCGGGCAGGTCAATACGCCAAGTGGAATGACAGTATCTGAACGCCATAGAGATTATGTTTGTTTAGACATCATAAAGTGGACAAAGTTTATGGAGATTAATGTTTAATCATGTTACGTTAACAAACATACCTTTATGGTCTACGTGTAAACACTATCGAATTTCTTGTAAACTCAAATACAATCGTGAGTACCGTTTTCCCCATGACAGTTTATAACATGACAAACCCTATCTGTAAATATATATAATTGTTAACGAGCCATATCGTTTTATAAACCATTATTATGTATGTATTACATACATATAAGACCCATGCATCATTAAATATGTACCGGTTCTTCTTTTTATACATATATAAAAAAAAATATAGTGGACATAGTTGTGTAAAAATCAGGGGGTCATGTAGAATGAACCTGTTCGTGTACATGGAGCGGTAATGCAAAATAAAGCTAGTAGTGTAGCACAGAATTGACCTGTTATACAGAATAAACCTAGTAGTGTATCAAAGAATTAACCTGTAATGCACAATAAACCTGGTAGTGTAGCACATAATTAGCCTGTAATGGATAATAAACCTGGTAGTGTAGCAAAGAATTAACCTGTAATACAAAATACACCTGCTAGTGTAGCACAGGATTAACCTGTAATGCACAATAAACCTGATAGTGTAGCACAGAATTAACCTGTAATACAGAATAAACCTGGCAGTGTAGCACAGAATTAACCTGTAATACAGAATAAACCTGGTAGTGTAACACAGAATTAACCTGAGATGCAGAATAAACCTGCTAATGTAGCACATAATTAACCTGTAATACTGAATAAACCTGGTAGTGTAGCACCAGAATTAAC
>JARFOD010155336.1:0-12272 GCA_031763545.1 Mopalia muscosa | reverse complement strand
TTTTTTGTTTTTTTGATTAGCGTTTAACGTACTCAAGTGTATTTCACTTTATATGACGACGGATTGTCCATTTCACACAGGCTTATTACGGTTACAAACCGTGAAGAAACCTCGTAAAAACCACTCCCGCGATTTGCCGGTGCCGCAACATGTGACTGGCTCATATACCTGATGGTCGTAAGGTGCAGTCTCGTCGTTTAAAAAGCGTGCATCTAGGCAACGCGTGCTCTAGGCCCCAGAAACTCTGTCAATGAGGAAACCCGTTTAATCCAAGGTAATTTTGGCACTGAAAGTTAGTCAGTCCTTTTGCTTTATCGATTAAGATTGATATTCATTTAAGCAATTGAATAAGAAGAAGAATACAAAACGCTTGAAAATGAATGAAGTGTCACAAAACTATAAACACAACTATTTTGTGGTCTCAAACTCGCTGAATCGTACATCAGTCACTCTGCCACAGGGCAAGGGTGTAGGCATACATTAATGGCATACATTAATTCTACACTAGCCCCGTGAGGGAGCGGGTAAAAGCTAAAGGGTAACGGGAAGCAGATTTGTTTGTGATGCTCTGTATTTATGTCCGTCATCATATCAGTGAAATACCATTGAGTATCACGTTAAACACCAATCAAACAAAGAAACAATAATTCTCCACTAGTAAGTGCATAATTGATTTCAACCAAAGAATTTTATGTCTGTCAGTGCAATTTAGGAGGTTAAAAAGTTGTTAGTAAACATTGTTGGTGAGATTTTTTGCACAGAGAACACAAAATGCCATTGAAATGAGCAATGTTACCGACACTTAGAAGAAAACAAAAAATGCAGCACTGACGTATCTTTTCTTCAAAATTATTACTGAAATCGGGTTTTGCTTCATGCTTATCCGTCGAAGTCTAAACGGCAGCATTTTGTTTAGAAATGGTAATTTTCCCTTACTACTGGCTCAATTGCAATCTACCAGGGGTAAGGGGCAATTGTAACCTACCAATGGTAAGGGACAATTGTAACCTACCAGTGGTAAAGGAAGATTGTAACCTACCATAGGTAAGGGGCAATTATAACCTACCAGGGGTAAAGGGCAATTGTAAACTACCAGTGGTAAGGGACAGTTGTAACCTACCGGTGGTATATAAGGTAGCAAATGTAACATACCAGTGTAAGGGGCAGTTGTAACCTACCGGCGGTAAGGTAGCAACTGTAACCTACCAGTGTAAGGGGCAGTTGTAACCTACCAGTGGTAAGAGGAGAGTGGAACCTACCCGTGGTAAGGGGCAGTTATAACCTACCGGCGGTAAGGTAGCAACTGTAACCTACCAGTGGTAAGGGGCAGTTGTAACCTACCAGTGGTAAGGGGAGATTGCAACCTACCAGTGGTAAGGGGCAGTTGTAACCTACCAGGGTTAAGGGGCAGTTGTAACCTAACAGTGGTAAGGAGCAGTTGTAACCTACCAGGGTTAAGGGGCAGTTGTAACCTAACAGTGGTAAGGAGCAGTTGTAACCTACCAGGGATAAGGGGCAGTTGTAACCTACCAGTGGTAAGGGGCAATTGTGACCCACCATTAAATAAAGGGACAACTGTAACGTACCAGTGTCAAGGTGCAATTGTAACACACAAGTTCATATACACCAAAACATATTTTGATAAACTAGTTGGAAGACTAAATTCGAATTTAATATGTTTTAACTGTCTGCGACAACTACATCTTCATCTAACATTTTTGCTTTCTGCTTTTCCACAACAAGTGGATTTGTGGCTGGATTTATAGCCGATTGACGTCTTTTACGACCAATTTTTCTTCGCTTGTGTACATGGTGCAGATTTTGGAAATGGACTTACATGTTCAGGATAAAATGAACTTTGTTCCTAGCTGAAAAGATCCGCTCTGTGGATTTATTTATCATATTGCCATTACTCTTGCCGAGAGCTATGTGTTTGAGAGAGGAATAACTAAATTATTAAAAGGAGCAAATAATCCCAATGTTTGGGTTACTTTGTTCCATGGTGTCTGTCTGACATGATGTCATCAGTGCAGATATAATTTTCTATGATAAACGCCATGTTATATTTGCCCTGGAATAAGTCAAACATACACTGGTATTCACTGCGTACCAGTATATATTTAACACCTAACAAGAATCCAAACGTTCGCCCACTTATATATAGGCCTATACGCTTTGAAATACACTGTTTTTGCCATACACAAAAGTTAACTTACCTAGTCAAAAATTGGTTTTCGTTGTTGTTGTCAAACTGTATTAGGCCTACTAGCGTGCAGTACTCGGCGAGCGTATGGAGATATGATATAAGCATGCGCCGTGGATAGGCTATACCGGTATGTAAAGTTTGTGGCGCGTTTTTACTCAAATGAGCTCATTTGTTACATTCGCCCGGTGTATAACAAGTACCCCGGCCGGTCTCCCATACTGGAAAACGCTTCTGGGTAGAGGGGGAGGGGGGTTAGCATAATAGGCGAGGGTGCGGGAATACCCCTTAAGCCCTGAGAATAAGGACACCTATCCAAGCAAAAACACTCCGTTCCATAGGTGCAAACTTGTATAGGCCTACTAGCAATACAATGGTAACGTTGCAGAGTAACCAAATAACAACGTTACTGCAACGCAAATGTACGATGAAATTTTCTTTGTTAGTTTCTACAAGTTAATACAACGTACGTTATGCCTATTATAACGCTGTCAAAACGTGACAAGAAACGTGGACGTTTAACGTTGACACAACACAAATCGATACCTTGTGACTTGAAGTGGTACAGATTTCACGAAACTGCACTTAAGTAGGCCTAAAGGGAAAAGTGGGTTCTACGTGCCTTAAACGCCCTAAGTGAAGTTTCGTGAAATCGGCCCCAGTTTTTGTACAACGCAACAACAATGTTGTCAAAACGTCAACTGATACAACAACAATATTGCAACGTAGCTATTACGTTTCTCATTCGTTTCCCTGTGGTTGTATTCTAATGTTGTGGCAACCTAACTGATATAGTCCACGCAATTCCGTTGCAACAGCGTTACACGACCAAAATAAAACGTTGTAGCAAAGTTGTTCGAATTGCTGAGATAAGTTAATTTTGGTCAGTCATTTTGATTAATCGATTTCACTCGATCTGTCGATCGTAATAAATTGAGTTTAAAATGGTAAAAAATAAATTTGTGGACAACAGCCGGTTAACAGTACCCTACTATCTTATTTTGTAGTCTAATATCCTAATGTCACATCAGTCACTTCGATAGGACAAGGATGCATGCACTCATTGATTTAAAAAATGTCGGTATATCGGTGACTAAACTGATAATACAGCACCATTGACGAAATAGTTTGACTACACTGTAGATGACGTAAAGTTGCGCAAAAAAGAGTTTTACATATGACGTGACGTCCATTCTTTGTGACATCGGGAACGTAAACTAACAGGTTGTTAGGCCTTATTTGGACAAAACTATTATAGAAATTGTTGTTTACTAAATATCTACCTGCCTAAGTAAAAAAAATAGAAACAGTTTTTGTGATAAAGTCATTTTAAATTCAAAACATCAAAATCAATTTTGTTTCGTATATTTTTTTAAATCATGACAAAACTGCAGTCGCAGCCTGTAGAAGGCCTACCTGCACCACAATGGAAACGTTCTCAATTTTGCTTTACTTTACTCCGGATCTTACCATTAGGCTATATGCACGTGGTCTCCAACAATCAAGAAACATTTTGAATCACGGGGAGTACATGAATAAATGTGTTAGAAATGTTATTCCCAAACTTTCTTTTTTCTTCTTTTTTTCTTCTCCAATTGTGTGTGTGGGTTTTTTTTTTTTTTTTTTTAAGGCGAGAACTTGCAAGGGTCGGTTTTCTTTTATATATTTTATATACAAATAATGAAAATCGTACACCAAGTTCTTAGATTTTTCTTTTCCATGAAAAGCTAGGATGTTCTTAAGGCTTTCTAAACTTATTCGCGGACCTACCGGCGGAGAATCTCCTCGTGAAATCTCGAGGTAGGTCCGCGTATTACGTGTAGAATGGTTCATATGGCTGTATATACATATATACCTTTGGCATGCCGCATAGGCTACATGTAGCCACAGCTACGATACCAAATGGCTAGCCTAGGTTTAAGCGAATGGGATGTAGCTTATCTATAAAGACTGTCAAAGTTACGTTGATGGGTGTGTAATGATCGTCTGCAATGAAATAACAATATTCAACTAAAAGCATATATATATACAGATGAGTTATTAGGCCTGTGTGGTTTTTTAAACCAAGAAACAATCACAGCCAAAGTGTCTGGGAACAGGTACTTCATCACAGCGCCACCTACTGGCAATGTAAGAAATGGCTGGCTTCACAACATGCGACTCACGGAAGTTTTGGTAAACTTTGTATAGTTGAACTATTTCGATCTACTGGGATTTACGAGATGCCGGGTTGGAGGCCTGATTGTCTTAGGGTGCCAGATGGACGTTTTGGTGAGTTGATTATTGTTAGCATACTTACAAACTTTACGATTAGTTTTGAACTCTCTTTTCTCAGCGTGTTGGGCAGGTCAGAATGCCCGATCATTTGTACCATACTGTTATCTTCGCCTAGAGTAAGCGGTCATCGCCCCAGTCTGGTATACTCGGTGGTGAACCGGTGCCGGGTCAGTCGAATGTATTTACGACTTTATTTTTGCTAACATAATAAGTAAGACTTTATGGATTTTCAAGTATAAGCGTTGAAACGTTGCGTATCAATAAACCCAGAAGTTGAAAATCCGTAAAGTCATACTCATTATGTTATCACCCCAGCTTCTAAATATCGGTAAAACAAGTTTATTTTGCTAGTGACGTTTTCAAACCCATATTATATGCCATTTCTATTATCAATAAAGCGTAAGAGTGCATTGTCAATACATGGATCCGATCTAATCTCTACAGGAGGATGGATGAAAGGTCTACTCTTGACTTCTTTGTAAAATAATACAAATTTCAACAGTTATTTATTTAATATCGTACATAGGAGATAGGCCTAAAACGATACCACAGTCAATATTGCACTAAGGCTCAGAAATATATATATTAATCAGCTTCTGCAAGTTCTGGTATAGAGCCGGTTGTTTGAAGAGTATGACACTGCTGTCAGACGTCTTTACTTTACTGGGGGATGATTAATTTTCCATATATACCATATATAAACCTTAAAGAATGGTATAAAACACCAATCAATCTGTATCATTAGTAATATTTAATATGATAGTTCACCTTGGGTGCAAAGAGAACTTTTCAGCCCCAGGCAAAAATCAAGGGCTCGATGAAATTCTTGACCAGCCCCCTTTCTGGAACGCTTGGGCTATTGCTGTCTAAGAATTTTATATCCATCGCACAAATTTATTCACAAATTCAGGAAAGTACATATTATTTTGTGCCCCACTTAAGGTACACCCTCTGTTATTCCCTCGTTAGGCTTGTGGGTCACTTAAACCATTGGTAATGATGCGCCGCAGTGGCTGACCGTTTATCAGTGGGTCTGCTTCTTATCTATATGACTATATGCTGGAAATGACCAGTAGACATATACCGGTACATTACAGCGGGTGGTTGGAGGGAGCTTCATGTTGCCCTGGTGCTCTCAGAGCTAAAGGGTAACAGGAAGCCAAACCGTTTGTGGTGTCTGTATTGGGTCCTGTTGTTGTCCTGTATTTGTCCCATCCTGTCTTTGTTTGTTGCCAGTGGTGTCGAGGGTGGTTTCCTTCTCCCATTCGGGTGGCACGTCATCATATAAGTGAAATACCCGTGAGTACGACATTAAATCCCAATCAAACAAACAAACCATTTCTACATAGAACTTATCTAATAAATTTTTTAAACATTTGTGAATATTTTTAAGGATACAAATATTCTGTATGGTAATCTGTTGAACTAACAGTTATTCCAATTCATGAGAAGACTTCTTCAAAGAAGAAAGCCATGTTTATTGGAAAGATGATCTCATTCCATAAGTATTTTGGGTCATAAATAGAAAATAGAAAAAAAAAATAATAATAAGTTAAGTAATGATGTTGCAATATAAAAATGTGATTTTCAACAGAACACAGCTTGTATATTCTAAGGAAATAATGTAATAGGCTTAACACACCCTCAAAAACAACATTCCTTGTTCAGCAAACCCAGACAACAATAATGTTATACAAGCTTTTCCTATAATACTAATCTGTCATTATATCAAACCCACAGCACAAAGCATGCTTCTGTGTGCAGCATGAAATGTCAAGCTCTTTACTAATTGCTACAAAAAATGTTAAGTCTGCTTATCTGGCCGAAAATGTACCACACATGTGTTAGTGATAAACGCAGCAAGCCAAGGTTGTTTGGTGTGATGGGTATGTGGTAAATCTATCTTGGGGCAGTAGATTAGTTTATTAAACTTAGACTTAGATGTTCATAGAAGTGGTATTTTAGAGATTTACGGACTGCTTAGCTCCAGGATGTTAAATAAAATGATAGTTTTGCTAAAGAAATCACTAATCATGCTTTATGGTCCAAAGAAGATTGAATAACTACTATGGTGATGCTAAAGAAATCAGTTTTCATTATTTGGCCAAAGAAGATTAAATTAAATATTAATCTTGAGAAATCACTATTCAAGCTTAGCCTAAAAAGAAGGAAACAAAACCTCTCAAAAACCGCTATGATGCTCTAGAAGAAGTTTTAATAAAATTTTGATTTTGCAATAGCCCTTAGGCTAAGGGCAGTTTGTTTTGAAAACTAGCAATGTTGTCTTTATTTAGCACTTGAGGAAGATTAATTTCTGACATTATGAAAACACTTCACATCTTGGTTATGCTAGCTCCAATTATTGTTGGTGTACATCACTATCATATAAGTGAAATACTCTAAAATCACTTGGCTTCAAATACCAATCAATTAGTTTGAAATAAAGAAATCAGTGTTCATGCTTAGCCTGAAGAAGATTAAATAAATATTCATTGTGCTGCTAAAATATCAATCTTCATGCTTAGCCAAATAATATGAATTGTGCTGCTATAGAAATCAATAATCATACTTAGCCTGAAGAATATTCATTGTAATGCTGAAAAAATAAAGCCTTTATAGCATAAAGAAGGCTTAATGGAATATTCAGCGTGATTGAGAGCATTATAGGGAGAAAATATCCTTTGAGTAAGAAAAAGAAACAAGTCACCAGAGAAAATAGTTTGAAAATGTATTTCAAGAAAATAATTGTTATGCTCAAGAATATAAGGCTGTAACAGAAACTCAATTTTTTTTTATTTTTTTATTTTTTATTTAAACGTAAGTTTATGGAGAAAATAAAAGTAAATTTAGTATACATGTAGAATTCCAGCAGCCAATTGTGTCAGATTGATCCCACAATTTGTATATCAGTCTGGGGTTGCCTAACAGAGGGGAGAGTCCATATAGTCTGATAAAACAGCCATGTACATGTATGCTGTAAACAAGGGATATAACTCTTATGTACTTCTACTATAGTTTCAACCTTAGCCCCAGAATAAAAGCTGGTATATATTTTATGGTTAGAACAAAGGTCTTCACAGAGATAAACAGTTTACATTTCCCCTCAAATCTGGGCTCATGTTTCTGGTGTCAGATATTAATCTTCACTCTTAGTTTAGTGCTGCCAAGTGCTGTTATTACTTTGCTAGCTAAACATCAGTACATACCATAACTCATCTGAAGACCTTAGCTTACTTCCTCCAAAGTCAGCTCCATGCTAAAGGCGGGAATTCTGAGGGTTGAATGGTGACAAGGAAAGGAGATCAAATAGAATCCATATGTGTAGGAAAAGCTTTAGAGCTGCCATAGGACCATTTTAATTGAAAACACTCATATTTTTTAAAAACATGATTTGGAATTGTCACAAATAGGTTCAAGGGTTCAGGTTATATTTTTAGTAGACCAAGGCTGTGATTTAGTGGGTAACATTCAGCTTACTAATCCTACTGTGGGTGTTTGTCCATTGGTTAACCAACAGGGTATGAGTTAAGCTCACAAGATCAGTTACCAAGTTGCGGTAGTGTTCGTAAATCTAGCCCCCAGTGTTGCTAGATTTTCAAAAAATATGATCTCAAAGCCCGGCCTTGGCTTAGTGCTAGCATGTTTGCTTACTAAACTGAACCTGCTCCGATGTACCATTCACAGGATTGAGTCCGTCTGTCGACCATCAGGTATATCGTGGATAAGCCTTCCCTTGCCGTAAACAGATAACGTTATTTCGCAAAGGGACGACACTCTGTTGTAACATCACAACTAGAACACCCTGTATTCCCTTGAGTGAACAGAGGCCCATTGGTCAAAAGATTAATTGTAGCCAAAACCAGATTAAATAGTGTATTATTAATAATTACTGATTTCCTCTAGATTTAAAAATGAGGTCATCTAATTGAGGATTATTTCAATACTGCTTTAAGCAACTGGGGCTGCAGCCGTGGGTTTGTGGTAGCGTGTGCACTTAATTATCCTTCTTCAATGTACCGTTCACGAGATCGAGTCCCGTCTGTTGACCCCATAAGAGTGAGTCATACTGTGTGGCTCCAGAAATTGGGTGGTTTTAACAAGGTTTCCTCCCAGTTTTGCAGTGTAATTAAGGAAGTAGCAGTGTGAAATGGGACTGGGCATATAAATAAATACGAAATCAAATCCCCATCAAACTAAAAAACAAACAAATCAACCAACTGGTCCATGGCACAAAATGTTGTCTAGCAGGGATACATGGCTGAAATCACTGGTAATGTTGTTGATGATTATCTGGTTAAGGCTACATGGTATTCCCATTCTGTTGGTTGTCAGCAGTCTGGGCACTGTGAACAAATCCCCTGAACAAGAATCACTGTATCAGATCTGACTTTTGAGGTATCAAGTTGCTGGTTTATTCTGACAGACCCTACCTGCCTTGGCCCTAGTCTTCTTCTAGCAGTTTACTCTGTGATCTTATCTCTTAAAATGATGTATTTGTTCTTGAGGTGGGGGTCAAGGGATCTAGGCTAAGTGGTTACATCAGTTGATGATAATAACCAGAGATCAACAATCTGATAAAATAATTTACTGTCCTCCATTTCTTTGGATTAAACAATAGTTTGAATGGTGTAAATGTTAAGGCCATATATGTCTTGCTACATGTAGCAGACTAATGGGAAAAATTGTGTTCAAAGAGTTTACCAGGTTAAAGGTTCCTGCCCAAATTCATAACCAAGTGTCTGTACCTCTTTCAGCTTGATTTTTACACACTTCCTAAACAAGTTTGTGCTTATAATGTTTTGGGCACCTGTCTCTAAACTTGGTATTCTCATGAAAAAAGACAGATGCCCAAAATATTATAAGCCCAAATTGTTCTCTGTTGAATCTAGAACCCAAGCAATTACAGTGCCTAGGTGGCCTCTGGACCCTAGCCATACTTTGTTAGGATAGTGGATTGGCAGTTTTCAATTGGTTAAGTTTCTAAACTTGTTCACTCCTGAACACAAACTCAGCTAGCTGATGCTGTATTCTGGTGACTGCAGTCTGCAGGATTTAAATAAAGGGAAAATGTGGTTGTCATTTTTTAAAAATTTATCTTTGAATTTGATGAGTTATCATTACTTAACATGGAAATGTGACTCAATTATAATCAGCAATTGTCAGAACTAGATCAGTAATCACAGGCAGTATTTCCACCACTGTCAAATAGTAAGTAACACACCTAAAAATTGGCAGATTTACTGGAATTTGTGTTTTCACCTCAAAACTTCAATACTTTTATCAAATAGTATAAAAGGAATATATCTTTCTGTGCTTTGGTGTCAACATTTCCATTAGTTTTTATAAAAATTCCATTGTAAGTTTTGAAATATTTTTAACAGGTTCTTACACTTAATACTGACGCAGAGGATTGGGTTAGCACATTTTCTTGCCAAGGTGCTCTCAGACCTAAGGGGCAACATCAGGGGCTTAGCCAGAAATCAAAAGTAGGCTGTCCAAAATGGTCATTTTGCTTGACTTTTCATATAACTGAGTGTCCAATTTTAACAGTTTTCCTATCTCTTGCATGTTAAAGTCTCTTAAAACAGGGTGTCCAAATGAGGCAATTGTTTACTTCAGGGTTTCCATTTGGACAGGTGGACGGGTGTCTGTCTAAGCCCCTGGGCATCATGAAGCCAGTCTGTTTGTAATGTCTTTTCATAACATTACATGTATGTCCTGTCTTTGTTTGTTGCCAGTTGTGCGTAGGGTGGTTTCCTTCACACATTGGGCTGACACGCCATCGTGTTGCGGCTTCAGGCATCATTTTTGTACACGCTTCAGTACGGTACACATACCTGGATAAAGCAATGTGCTATAAGTGTACCTGTTACAGCACAATATCTTTGGAACCAGGTGAAGATATTTTAGGCTTGGTCATGTAGTCTTGGTTAACATGCTCTATAGTAATACAGCTGTTTATTTTGGCATGGACTCTGAGGAGAATGTTTCCCTGCCGTAGGTCCTATGTACCATTCATTGTGAGCTGATAACTGTTAGTTAAAGATAACACTGACAAATGAATATACAGTATGTGTTAGTGTTCACAGTATAGAATAGTCTCTTGCCCAAAGGTATATTCCAAGCCGTTGTAGGAAACATTGGGTTATGTTACGGTGTTTATAAGTTTGGTCAACTGGTGGTGCCTAGTTAAAACAGGTGATTGAATTCTGTACAACATAGCTGAATTGGTATTCTAAAGAAAAACCTATGATATGGAATCAGTGATATATATACATGCACAGTCTACCAGATTTTGACAGGATCAGTCATCTAGTCTAGTGCCATTCTTTAAGACTTTTAACATCCTGATGGCGTGTGTAGTTGTCGAGAAACCACAGTCTTTAATCTCCAGGTGGGATTTGTAACCCTCTTAATCCACAGCCTACATCTATAAATGTGCACCCCCTGTGGGAATCTTTCTTACATATTCTTATTTCTATGAATACTACATTTGTGTTTTGTTTACCTATTGATTAACTTTATATCCTGAGACTGAGAGATAATTGGACTTATTTTATGCTTGACACTTCTTACTACTCCCTGAGCTGTGTTTGTTGCCCCAGACAGATTAAGTATTAAGCTTCTAGTTGATTGGATTATGTAGAGTGATCACGATGAGGTGTGGATGTTTGTGTGGAAGGCATCATAGGAGAAGAAAGACATCAGGTAAGTTGTCCTATTACGGTTTAATGGGTTAATCACGGTCTGATCAGCTATCTAGCTGTAATGATGTCATGGATGCTGGTGGAAGGTTACTCACTGTTGGGAATACGGCAAAAAAGCTCAACTAACTAGTAAAGTTGTATGAGGATGAGCTCATCTAACTAGCAAAGTTGTATGAGGATTAGCTCAAATTTGATGGTTTACTTGTTCAGCTATAATACTAAATTATGGGTTACAGTAATTTTCTTGACTTTGTTCATTCACTGATATTGGCAACATTTATATACATATAATTTCCCAGAAACATGTAAGGTGCTGATCTGGTTAAAACCAAAAGGTGAAGAATACTCAATAAAATTTTCATAGGCCTAGCTGGAACAACATACTGTGTTTTGTTATTCATTGTCTCGTAAATTAGCAAACTAAAGGGTTGTTTTGATGCTAACCAGAACTTATTTAATACCAAACTGTTGTGACATCTTTGGTTTGCCATTTATAATTTATTTGCGTATTGTAACTTTCTATGTCAAAAGTTAATATATGGTTCCATACTTTGGTGTCCGGAGTGTAGCTCAAGAACTGATTCAAAACATTAAAATCAAATTTAATACACACTTCAATATGTCACTGTGCAGTAATGGTGCATTTTGTGGCATTGAAGTGTTATTTTAAGGAATGTTTTTCACAATAGTTAATATAGGAATTAGGCTAGAGAAAAGCATGTTAAGCGGTGTCTTGAACTATATTTTTGGTATTTCTAGACAACAGGACCATGTGCATACTGCAATCTTATTGTAAGGCAAGGGTTAGTATGTGGTGTAACTCCCTTTGGTTTCTGGAATTTGGGAGTTAGGGATAATATTCTACTTATTAATTTTATTCTGTTGACAAAATATTTACTCCATGAAAGATTATTCGATTGTTTTGAAGTAACAAGTTATGGTCTATTTTTATACGCCCGCTTTCGAAGAAAGTGGTCGTATTATGTTATAGTGCTGTCTGTCCATCTATCCGTCTGTCCGCACCACCTTGTCCGGGCCATAACTTTTAAACAAAAACTTTGAGGAAGCTTATACTTTGCACAAAT